>PVHX01007590.1:0-37500 GCA_004024805.1 Geosciurus inauris
CTATGGCCTTCTCTTCCTGTACCCAACCCCTCCCCTTCCTGACCGGGTTTTCTTGAAATTCTCTAAGCACGGAATCTCCGGGGCCATTTCTCCTGACCCGCTCTGATGGACGGGGAAATGGTCCGAGGGCTCGCCTTCCAATAAAGCCTTGCCGAGTGGCTTAATTCATCTTCTCCTGGTCCTGTGAATTTTACAGTTATCATTTCACTATATTTTTAAATGGTTTCTTTATTAACTTTCTCATCTTTCTCCTCAAAATATATTCTCCATAAGATCAGGGACTTAGTCTCTTTTAATTTTCACTTCTGTACTTTTAGTGCCTAGAATTGTGCTTGGCACATGCTGAAAGCACCACTCATTTCTATTAAATGATTGAACTAATAAATGAATGAATTTGTCTCTTGAACACACTGGAATCGCCTGGAGAAAGCTCCATGGAAATAAATCAACAAGTCCCCTTCCCAGGGGTTTAAGATAGTCCAGCCTGGTTTTAAGGTAGAAAACTCAAGCTGTGAGTGCCATTTTTTTTTCTATCATGTGGATTCCAGAAACAGAAAGGCATCCTGCAAAGAGAAAAAAGAAACACATACATCATATAAAAAGTAATGCACACTTGAATGTTTAGTGTTATGCACCAGGTATCACATGCTTTATATGTTAGTGTATTTGATTCTAATAATGACCCCCGAGGAAGGTGCTCTTGTTATCTCCATTTTATGGATGAGGAAATTGAGGTACAAAGAAATGAAGTGAGTGCTTGACATTGTTTGGAACTGCGGTCTGTGCTTTATGGTCCTTCCAGAAAATTCTTAGTTGTTCCTGAGGCTCTGCTGTACATCGGATATCTTTCTAACTAATTCCTATTTGTTACTTCACATTGAGTTTCTTGACTTGCCATCCAAAGAATCCAATTAATATACTAGTCTTTTTAGTTTTTGGTTTACAGCAAATCTGATAAGCATAACTTCACTGAAGACATTATTAACAAAGTTAAGTGTAATTTAAGTTCAGATCCACACATCATATATATGTATATGTATGTATATAAAGTATATATACTTTAGTATATTATATATATAAAGCATATATATATATAAAATTTGCATATTTCTCTTGTCCACGAGTTTATCTTGGCAAATATTTATCAAATGTCTTGTTGAAATCTAGGTGCACTATCATTATAATACTATCTTTTTTTTTTTGGTACCGGGGATTAAACTCAGGGATACTCGACCACTGAGCCACATCCCCAGCCCTATTTTATGTTTTTTATTTTAGAGACAGGGTCCCACTGAGTTGCTTAGCGCCTCACTGTTGCTGAGGCTGACTTTGAATTCACAATTCTCTTGTCTGAGCCTCCCAAAGTGCTGGGTCATTATAATATTTTCTTGATGCCCAAGTAAAATAATTCCAGCAAAAAAGGAAATAAACTTCATTTGACCCAGCTTGTTCCTTAAAAACCAATCTCAGAAATTTTCCTAGACATGAACTGCTACTCAGTCGTGACCAAGACGGACACTTGATGCCTCTTTCTGAAGTTTGAGCATTTGTCTGCCTTCAGTTTTCTGACACCTCTCTCATTATCCATGATTTTGCAGAGCAATCTGTAAGATCACTTCTTCAATTTATTTTAGCAATTCAGGACATTAATCTTCTGAGCATATTGAAGGTGACAAGACAGATCATCTCTGACTAACTCCTGTTCACTTGAGAATCAGTTGGCCTTTAAAAAAAAAAACAGATATACTCTTGTTTTATGATCTTTGAGGTCATTTTATTCGTATTTAAATTTAACTATTTAATGAAAGTATAAAAATTAATTCATCTACTGCCTCCCACTCCCCATGGCTTAAGGGTGGCCCTTTAGACATTAACTCCTGGGAGCCCTGGGGAGCTCCAGGGAAGGCTGAGAAAGCCCTCAGGCATAGCCGCTTCCCCACCCTGCCCCACCCACCCTCTGCCTTACCCTGGCTGCCCCAGCTCTTCTGAAGAACCTTAGTCCACTGAAACACTTCCTGTGCTTGAGGAAAGGTAATGAGTGATAGGACAGAAATGCAAATGCGGGTCACCCTGCAGCACTCCACCCTGCTCCTATTCTTTTGCATCCATTATTAGATTTTGGAGTTTGAAGGATGGGAGAGACCACCAAATCAGTTGTTCAACTTTGTTAAGTTAGGAAATTAAGTCTGAGAGAATTTATGTACCTGTAATTAGATCACTAGACACATTTAGGTAGAACTCAGCCTCAGATCTCCTGAACTCCATACTGTCAAGGTCAAGTACAATACTCTTGATGTTCCTCATAAACTTCTTATAATTTCCATTTTTAAGCAGTTTTCTTGGAGTAAAGTTGATATATAATAAACCACTTATTTTTAGAGTATACAATTTGATGAGTCTTAACATATGTGTACATACGTGGAACTATCATCACAATAGACACTCAACATGTTTACACCCTCAAAAGTTTCTTCCTATACCTTCCCTCACACCTCCCAGCCTACCATCCACACCCAACCACTACTTGTCTGCCCTCTTTCACTAGAAATTATTTTTTTCTTTTCTACAATTTTAAGTTAATGAAATCATATGGTGTATTCCAATGTCTGGCTTCTTTCAGTCAGTATAATTATTTTGAGATTCATTTAAGTTGTGTGTATCAATAGATTATTTTTATTTCTGAGCAGTGAAATAAGTGATAACTTTGTACATAAATCGGTTTAAAAAAACTCACCAGCTGATGTACAATAAAATTATTTCCAGCTTTTTGCTATCCCAAATCAAGTTGTTATTAACATGTAATAGTCTGACATAACAGCTCTGAATGGAAGGCTGGGCCTTCTGATGGGTGTTTGTTTAACATTTGAAAGACTGCCAGAGTGTTTGTGCCCTTGTGCATTGCACCAGCAGTGTCTGAAGGGGACAGGTTGTCCACATCCTCCTCAACACTTGGCAGTCTTCTTTAGGCATTTTAACAGGTGTGTAATGAGGGCCTTGTTTGGTTTTAATTTTGGGGATATTTAATGACTGATGATGTTGAGGATCTTGTGAATTTTTATTCTGATTGTATATGTTCTTTGCTGAAAGAACTGTATCTTAGTATTTGGGGCTGGTGTAGCAGAGGACTTCTGGAGGCTGGGAGTCTGAGATTAGCACTGCAGGATGATTGAGTTCTAGTGAAGGTCTTCCGCTGAGCTACTAATTGCTGACTTCTGGTTATATCCTCAACATGGTAGAAAGAGTGAGAGAATTTCCTGAGCCCCCTTTTCATGAGGGCACTGATCTTATTCCCAGGGCTTCACCCTTCTGACCCAATCATCTTCCAATAGCCTCACTTCCTAATCTTGCCATATTGAGGGGCAAGATTTCAGCACATGAATTCTTGGGAGACACCACAGTCAGTCTTTCTGTTACACTACTGCACATTTTTGTCCATTTTAAAAACTGAGAGTTGGGGTAGGGCTGTAGCTCAGTGGCAGAACGTTTGCCTAGCATGCGTGAAGCACTGGGTTTGATCCTCAGCACCACATAAAAGTAAACAAATAAAATAAAGGCATTCTGTCCATCTACAACTACAAAAAAATTTAAAAAAAAAAACTGAAAGTCAATAAATCCATAACTGGCCCGATCATCTTTCTATTTCTTTTTTATTCGTCCCATCTCATCTTCGTTTTTACTCTTTTTCCAGCCTCATTTGTAATAATTGAATTTTTATGTTTCTTTTTTATCTCCTCTATTGGCTACAACTCTTTGTAGCTATAATTCTTTGCTTCTTTATTTTAGTTATTGCTTTATGGCTTATTGTATATATCATCAAGTGATATTCTATCACTTCACATATAAGAAACTTATAATATTAATATTTCTCTTTGCCTCTCCTAATATTTATGCAATTAATATTGTACACTTGACTTTTGTATATATTTTTAAACCTATCAAAGTATCTTTAAAAGAGATTTGAATAAGAAAAAAATCTTATATGTTTATCATGTAGTTACCAGTTCTTGTATTCTTTATTCTATTGTATAGATTTATATTTCCATACAGAAATATTTTCCTTTTGCCTCAAAGTCTTCCTTTCATGACTTATAGTACATGTGAGCCGTTAATGAATTCTTACAGCTTTTGGATTTCTGCAAATGTTATTTTGCCTTTGCTTTTAGAAGATATTTTTGCTGGTTATAGAACTGTAGTTTGAAAGTTCTTTTTTTCAGTACTTTGAAGATGTTAATCCATCTTTACAAATGGTTTCTTCTCACATGTATTAATTCTAACATGAAATCCGCTGTCATCCATATTTGTTCCTTTGTATGATTTTCTGTTCATTATCAGTTTTAAGCAATTTGATTATGATGCAAGTTGGGTGTGTTTTACTTGGTGTTTCTTATGCTTAGGGTTCATAAGCTTCTTGGATCTGTGGGTTTATGAGTTTCATCAAATTTGGAAAACCTGCAACAATTATTTTTCAAATATTTTTTGTAGGCCCCAATCTGTCCAATATTCTGGAGACTACAATTATATTATGTACTAAGCCACTTGAAGTTTTCCCAAAACTTGCTGATGCTCTTTTTCATCTTTTTAAATGTTCTTTTTATGTTTTTATCATTACATCATCCAATTCACTAATCTTTTCTGCTCTGATATCTGCCACAGATCCCACCCACTGTAGTTTTTAATCTCAGAAATTATAATATTAATCTTTTGAAGTTCATGTTGGGTCTTTTTAAAATTATTTCATGTCTTTACTTAACTTTCCAATCATATAGAATAAAAATTTAATAACCATTTTAATGCTTTTGTTCACTAATTCTAAAACCTGTGCCAATTTTCAGTCAGTTCTGAAATTCTGAGTAATTTACTTCCTCATTGTGGGTTATAAGTGAGTCCCACATATTATAAATTTGACCTTTGGACAGCTAGATAATTTTGTATTTGTAAAATACTTTTAGCTTTCTTCTGGAATACAGCTAAGTTGCTTGAGTTTATGATTGTGTTTATTTGGGACTAGAACAGTGTTCAATCTAAGGAATCTTTCTCCACTCCTGGGCAAAGCCCTTTGTGCACCCAACTCAATGTCTGGTGTCACTCTTGAGATTTCTAATCTGACTGGAGGGAACAGGCTCCCTTCCCGGCCCTGTGTGAGCACTGGGCACTATTTCTTTTATTCCAGTGGTTCTTCATGTTGCCTCCTGTAAGGAGCATGTGCCATAGACAAGCCTGGACATGCCAGACTCACTAAGTTGCTGGCCATAAGGAACAGAAGCCATTGACATGTGTAGTCATGCCTGCTTGCAATCGATAAGGGGCTGTAAGGGGCACTAGCCATAGGCCTGCTTAGCAATGACTGGTTACAATTGATAGGGAGCACAGCTCCATGGGCATGTGCAAAGAATATACCCAGTTGCAATTACATCATCTCACTGGACATAACCAATGGACATTGACTTGCATGGGGTGTAACCAATCACCAGCTTACACTACCAACTTGGAACTGTATTTAAACTGCTTGTCCTGCCACATTGGGGGTTTTTGCTCCAAGGACATCAGTGAGACTGGCTGCCTTGCTGTGTATTCCTGGATCAACTCCACAAATCCCTGATGTCCAGCCATTGGCTGAAGAGAACCACCAAAGACCACGCCTACTCTTTGGCTAAGAGAAGTCGTGTGACACCAGAGGTATTTTGGGGCTCGCAGTTGCCCTAGGATTTTGTGAATCGCTTGTAGTGTTTAGTTGCCCCAGGAGAGTATGACTTGCTTATAGTGTGCATTGAATGCTAGTTGGGGTGCTCTAGCACACCCAACACTTTTTGCATTAATTGTTTATATTTGATGATTGGTGTGATTGAATATACGCTTGCATTTACAGACAATCGGCCTCCTGGTAATTATTAATTTTGCTGCTAGCGACACCTCCCAGTGGATATGTCCCAGTGTTGGAGAAAGTTTTGGTTTTCATAACTGAGGTGCGATAGGAAGAAAAGTGCGCACAGCTCCTGTAAGCTAAGGCTAGGGATGCTGCTCAGCACCCCTGCCATGCACAGGCCAGCCCCTGTGGCAAAGCATGGTGTAGCCCAAAATGCCACTAGAGCCACACTGTGCCTTATCCTTTCAGGCAATTCTTTCCCGGGTCTCCTGGTGTTTCTCACTTCCCCATGCTCCTTCAGTACTCAACGGAATACGCAGGGATCCTTTCCAACCTCTGGAGCTGTTCTCTGTGTAGCTTTCTCCCCTCCAGGAGACTCAGTCTTGGAAATTATAGCTTCTTCTTTCCCCTGGACTCTCAGACCTGTCCTCTCTGGATCTTCTTAGGTTTCCTCTTTCTGTATTATTGCCTGGAAACTCTCTCCAAGTAGAAAGTGGGGAGATCCGAGGCTCCTCTCATGTGTTTCTTGTCTCTTAGAGTCCCTTTTCTTCACTGTCTGATGTCCAGTGTTCCATCAACTGTCATTCACATATTTAGTTCCTTTGTGGTTGTTTCTGATTAGAAAGTAAATCCAGTCCCTGTTAAACTCCAAATGGGCCATAAGCTTGTTTCAAGATTTCTTTTTTAATGTCTTTTATCCTGCCTTCCCTTCCCTGTTTCTTTTTTTTTCCCTTTTTCTCCTCCTCTACCTCCTCCTCTTCCTCGTTCTTCTTCTTTTCTTTTTTTACCATTGTGCTGAAGAAGAGTGTTAACTATGCAAGTGTGTGGTATTTGCAAGTGTGTGTGCCCAAGAACACCTGTGCATGCAGAATGCACAGACACACAGCACTCCCTGCAACAAGCTGCACCTCACTCACCTTTTCCTGCAGTCTTTCTGGGATTCTTCTAGGGCTTTTGAATTTTTAAAGTAGTTTACCTAACAAGTCCTTTAAATTTTCAAAAAATAAAATGCCCTTGGCCTAAGAATTCAGTATGCCAGTTGTAAGTTGTATTTGATGGTAAATGGTTGAAATAGATGCCCTGGAGAGACAGGTCCATTTGGCAGTACTGGCCTTGTTAAGTAGGTGAAAATATCTTTAGGAGCTCCCAGATTCTGCGCCTCACCTCCCCCATTCCAGAGCCCTTGATTTCTCTCCCTTAATGTCAGAACCCATGCGACTTTCAATGTTTGGGTGTTTTGTTTTGTTTTGTTTATTTTTTTTAATATTTGGTAGTCAGTGACTGATCACTTAAATGTTTGTGTTTCTTCAAATATTTACATTTCCATAGAGAGCAATGCATCAAGGCACATAGAGGGAATAAAACTTGTTTTAACTCCTGTGATTGGAAGTGGCTGCTGGTGTACCTTTTTAAGAATGGTGACTCAGCACAGAGGAACAGTGATTGATTGGTGATGTCTGGACATTGTCCCAACACAGGAGGTGAGAAATTTGCCATGTTTGCCCTAATCTAGAAGTGTTTGTTCTATTGGACAATTTCCAAGCACTAGAAATCAAGTGTAAAAAAGACTTTGGGGGGCAATTGAAACTCATTAATGACCTTGAAATCAGCCCAAATAGGGCTGTTGTCTGGCATCACATAAAAAGTTTAGAATGCTTTTTCCAAGTGTAACAAGAACTTAGTGAAATATCATAAATAGAATATAATACCATAGAGGTCTTTTATACCAATCCTTCAGTGTGTGTGTGACCTTAGGGAGTGCTTCTTTGTGTTCCCACTTTACCTTTTAACCATCTTCTTTAGGGCTCATGCAGGAACCCATGCATAGTAAGCACCTCCAGAATCGCTGAACTCTTTCCTCCATACATTACTGTCTTAATGAGCTGGAAGATCCTGCAAAGCCCCAAATGTTCCACTTATTTATTTCCAAGCTATTCAATGCCTGTATAAAATAGATAGTACCATCTACATTAGGAAGTGATTCATTTATTTTTTTAAATCTTTCCCTGCTATGGAAAGATAGGATACATATTAGCTTCTAAGGTATAAAATAAAATGATAAGAGGAAAATTCTAGATTGATCTTAGTAAAAGTCTGTGAAATAAGGTCAGTCTTAGAAGGGAAGTGGGCCATGGGCCTGAGAGTGTGCTACCTACCAAGCACTCTGCCCTGGCACTTTCACACAGGTTGTCTCGTTAATCCTTACTAAGGCTGCTCAAGGGAGTTCTAGTACATCCTGGTCCCTACCGGTCACCTGAACATCTCCAGATCCCACTAGCCTGCAAGTGTGAATGAGACCATGCTGATATTGATGCTTATAGATTGTTGGTTTGGAGGCTCCACCTGCATCATTGAGGATCCCCATTTTCTTCTACATTGGCCACTGGGGATATTTGGAGGCATGACCCCACCACCATGATTAATCTGCTCATGTGCTTCTGCTTCAGCATCCTGAAAGGTGACCTGTGCCCATCAGCCATTAAGGAAAACATGTCATCACTTCCCTGCTGCCAGGGGTCTTTTTGGAACTTGGTTTCTCCACCTGAAGTCCTTTCTTGATATGCTAATATTCCAAACTCCTGTCACTAAACTAATCAGGTTTCCTTCGGTATTGATTGTGTTGAAGACCGATGACATCTTTGCAGACAGAAAGGATGTTTCTCCTCAGCCTTCAATTGTCATTTGGTGCTCAGGCTCTGAACTGCATTGTTTGTTCACCGCGCAAGGAAAGGAAAGGAAGAAGGAAGGAGGGAGGGAGGAAGTAGGAGGGAGAGAGGAAGTAGGAGGGTGGCAGCGAAGGGAGGGAGGGAAGAGCAATTCTTCCTTTTGGAAAACAACTTTAGCTTGTGTCCATAGCCTTTCACGAGCATTGACTGAAGAAGATAACTTAGTCTTTTTACCATTCTTACAATATAGGGTTCTCAGGAGCCAAACTCCTTCCTTACAGTTCTCATTTCCTTCATGAATATAAACTCATGCAAACAAAGATCTGGGTCGAGGAGGAGCATATCTCCCAATTTCATCATTGCTCTCTGCCTCTGAATCCCAGTGTAGGTTGACTACAGTACCCACATATTTACAGTGGAGGAAGCTGACACTCCAAGGTTAGACAGCTGGCCTGAAATCATACCTGCAGTGAGTCATGTCTGTTGGCCATCTCAAGTGCTGCCTATGCCATGAGGCTACTTGAGAATTTCACTACTCTATACTGCCTCTTAAGGTAGGAAATGACTCTGAAGCATCCTCTCCTGTGTTTCCCAGATGTGTACCCACAACCCCAAATTTTAAGTGGCAGAGCAGGAGCTTGAGATCCTTGCTGCTCTCTCCTTAGCTCCTGTCTCTCCCTACAATTCCAAGTGCCCAGTATCAGGTTCCGTGACATTTTTCACAATTTGTACCATAACACGTTCTAATCTGCTATGAGCTAAGCATAAAAAGCAGCCTCCAAGAGGACCACAGCTGTTGCTTTCTTGGAGGCTGCGACCTCTCCATCATTTAATTATATTTCCTCATGTGAATATGGCAACTGGGTGTGCATTGTTTCTTTGTGAGGTACTTACTGCATGCTTACCAGTTGCCTGCAAGCTTTATAAACTGTATGCAGGGTGGGCATAATAAGTCTTCTCTTCCCTCCCTGTGGTGATGAGTCCCCATATTCAGTGAGCCTCCTTCTTCCTGGATATATTTTCTCATCCAGGACTACAATGAGTCTGTGTGCTCCTGCACATGCGGCCCATGATAGATTTCTACATTTAACAGACAGCATAAGAGAGAAGAAAAAAAAAAAAAAAGACAGAAAAAGAATGTCTTATATCCCAAATAAAATTTTCTGATTCAATAGAGTTGGAAAAAATCCACACATCCATTACATGATTTTTAAAAGCTGCACAGTGTGTCTGTCAAGAGTGCGATAAATTTTAAGTTATCTTGATGGAGCTATATGAATATATTCTTCAAGGTATTAATTAATTCCCTAGGGAGAGTACTCATTAAAAAAAAAATCATGTTACCCAAAGAGGAAAGAAAATACTGGAAAGCTAAGAAATCATGACATAAGCTAGTTGACAGTTAAGTCTTTCAGAAGATTATAGAAGAAAAAGAGGGCTTGAAGTGGAGGTCTCCGATTAAAAACTTGATCTTATACATAAGAGTCTGATAGCAGTATTTTAATCAAGTGAATCCCACTAAAATATGTCCCAGGAGCTTATCAAACAGTGCCTATGGTGCAAAGATGTTTATTCATGTCACATGTAAAGAAATGCTGTGTCACAAACAGTAACACAAAATGGCTGTGGAGATTGGGGAATTCACATGAATCTGGAGGTACAGACAGTCCCTGATGTATGATAGTTGGATTTATGATTTTTTTTTATGATGATGCAATAGTGATACACATACAATAGGAATCAAATTTTTAATTTTGATCTTTTCCCAGGTATGAGTTGATTTCTGATCCTCTCTCCGTATCCTGGATAGTGGCCTTACTTCCCTGTCAGCCCTGAGATCAGGAGGAGAAATGACCAGCACTCCACAATGCACTGTGCTGCTAAGCTAGAATGTTCCGGAGGGGAGCTGTAGTTTCAAGTTGTGGTATTTTCCATTTTGGGAATTATCAAGATGAGTAAGTCTCTGGCATAATTCTTTTATTTCCTTCCCCACTTCCTCATGCACTTCTTACATATACCTTGAAAAAATAGGAAACTCTGGGGCTCCTTTGATAGTTTGTAAAGATAGATTACATGTGTGGCTATCAGGGGCAGTTTGTAGGAAACTTAGAGACAACTTTCCTCTTCTTTATTCGGATTATATTACTGTGTGTGGCAAATTAGAGTGGGAGGGACAGTTGTTTCCTTTGCAGTTTTGGTTTACAGCAAGATGAGCAACTTCAGCTTGGTTCTAAAGAAAAGTTAATGACTGTACAAGTTTGAAGTTAATAACTCCTTTCTTCGGCTCTAGCAAACCCTCCTTGGAACAAGGTCAGCCCCTTTTCACTTCTGCTTCTTCCTATACTAAATGTAAGGAACTTCCCTGCCGTCTCTAGTCCCTTCAGTTGCAGTCATAGATCTGTAGAAACTTCACGACTCCAGCAAGAGCTCAGAAAGAGATGCTGGTTGTGAAGGATGGAACTCACCTTCTTCCTTTAAAGGAGGTCAGGATGTGTGACTAGGTGAAGAAATGGGTGGATTTGAATCCCAGAGCTAACATAAGCTCACCATTGCTATAGTGTACCCCAATGAAGATCGTTAAATATAGTTTTTGTCTTCCTTTTATGTCTTGCTTTCTGTTTTCATCTGGCAGTGATTGATCTGGTTTATTGTCCTCCTTCCCCTTTTTTCCCTGCAAGTCATTTAAAATCCATGAGTGGGATGGGCAGACAAATTGGGAGTACATATTGACTGATTTATAAAGGGGGAAAGGAGGGAAGAAAAGAGAACTTAGATTTCTTCTTCTTCTTCTTCTTCTTCTTATTTGTTCTAATTAGTTATAATGACAGCAGAATGCATTTCAACTTGTGCAAAAATGGAGTACATCTTTTCATTTCTCTGGTTGTACACGGTGCAGAGTCGCACCATTTGTGCAATCATACATGTACATAGGGTAATAATGTTCATCTCATTCCACCATCTTTCCCACCCCCATACCCCTTCCTCTCCCCTCACTCCCCTCTACCTAATCCAAAGTTCCTCCATTCGGGAATTTAATTTCAAATCCATCATTTCTTCTGGTACTCAGCATGGTGGAGGCAGTCCTTGCTATCTCAGTCTGGGTCACTCCCAGTTTGGGTTTTCTTCAACATAGCCTGCCCCAAACCCCTCATCCTCTTCTTTCTTAGCCTATGTAGTCTTGACTTATTCTGAACTTTAACTCATTCTTCATACTTCACCTTAAATGCCACTGTTTCTGGGGGTATTACTTTAGACCCCTAGTCTAGTGAGAGTCTCACTGTTATATTCATCCATTATTCCTAATTATGCATACTTAATGCACTGATTATAAGCACAAAGTTAGTGTGTGATTATCTTTTTAAGTATCTGTCTCTCTACTACACCAGGGCCTCCATGAGGCCACAACTGTCCAATGGGTTGCTGCATTTCCTACGTTCAGTACAATACCAGGGATGCACACATTCCCCAAACATGGGGCACATGAGAGCGGGGAGAGAAACTAGGGTGAGAGTTAAAGAGCAAATAAAGCTAAAAGGACTCAGAAATAGCTGCTGCAATTTATATGCAAGTCATAGAAATTGTTCATCAAAAACTATTCTTGAAGGCTTACTATGAGCGTGGCCCTTCATTGAGTACTTTTGGATCCATACAATGAGAATGGGTATGGTCTGGTCTGAACAGAAATAAATTACACAGTACTGGAAGACTCCTACATAATGACTGTAGTCCACTAACAATTTGTAAAAGAGGTGTAATTTCATTATTATAAAATTCAAATTAACTTCCACTTGAACCTCCATTCTGCAAAGGAGGCAGAAACTTAATTTTGTCCAACCTAGAGTTCTCATCTCCATTGGAGTTTGAAAAGCTCCAAGGAGCTCATGGCAATGGCCTCATGTGATCCTACATTATTAGCTTGTCATTGCTGTGAAAATACCTGATGAGAACAGCTTCGAGGAGGAAAAGTTTGTTTTAGCTAACAGTGTCAGAGGTCTCGGTCCTTGTTCAGCTGATTCCATGGCTCTGGGCCCAAGGATGAGGCAGAACATCATGGCAAAAGGGCGTGGCAGAGACAAGCTACTCAGCACATGGCAATCAAGAAGCAAAGAGAACAAGAGAGGAAGGGACCATGGACAGATATAATCCAGGCCATGCCCTAGTGACCTACTTCCTCCACCCATACCCCGTCTGCCTACAGTTATCACCCAGCAGACCATTCAAATTATTAATCCATCAAGTAGATTAATCCACTGATGAAGTCAGAGCCAATCTTTTCACCTCTGAATATCGCTGCCTTGCCTAACAACATGAACTTGGGGAGGTGGTGTTCCAGATTAAAACTATAATAGATCCTTAGGAGGTTTGTCCCCTTCTTCATTTGATCATGGGTCATCATACCACTGTCGTCATCAGTGTCATAAACCTCATTACTGCTCGTGGTCCCTCTTCCATCTTGGCAGCTTTATCCATGGTTTCCTGCATGACAGGAGAGCCCAGGACTCCCCACAGAGCTCTTTACATCAGCACAGGGGTGGCAGGCAACCACATCCTCTCAGGAAGCCTAAAGTGTCTGGGACTGGGACATTATAAGAAAGGAGAGTGCAGAGTCTCTTGGATCTCATGGTCCCCAAACTTTCCAAACCCCTATCTTTGACACTCACTCACTCTTTCCCTTCATCTGAGCACTTTCTTCTTCACTTCGAATAGAAGGAGTGTGTCTAGACCCAAGGGCAAATGCCTGATTATCTGAATCTGATATTTTATCTCTGTCCCAATATTTTAATTCCTCCAGGAACTTGGGCTTCTTGAATAAATATGGAAACCAGAGACTCACGGTCTTCTTTCTGCCTTATACCCGGGCATACTTCTCTGGAACCGTGAACCCCAGCCAGTAGCCTGCTGGAAAGCGGATTGTCTGGAGAGGCAAAAGGGGAAACTCAGAGGGGAAAAAGAAAAACACTGCTGCTCTCTCAAAAAAATATCCCCCCATCACACAGTCAGTATCTCCAAGAGGGACAAGGAACACACAAAATAAAACCAAAGCTGAGAAGACAAGCACACTCAGGAGCTCTTCAGAGTTCTTTCAATTGGTGAGCAACAACAGCACAAGCAACTCTTGTGGTGCTATGGCGGCGTAGGCCAGATTTACAGAGATTAAAGAGGGTAGAGAGATTATTCTTATGTCATTTTTTAAAAAATGTTCATTTTCTTTGTTCTTTTGCTGTGCTGGGGATAGAACCCAGGGCCTTGCATGTGCTAAGCAAGCACACTCCCACTGAGCTACGTCCCCAGCCCAGATGATTCTTTTATACACACCAAGTCTCTCTTATAATCTATTTCATTTGATTTCAGTTACAAGAGAATGAGAAGAAAAATCACCATTACACAGGGTTTCTATGCCTTGTTACTGCTTTCTTTGTTTTTTGTAGAGACAAAATAGCAAGATTCAAATAATACAGAGGATAAAAAGTAACATGGAAATTCTATGTGGAAACTAGTACAGATTATTTGGTAACATATAAAGTATTTATTTATAAATTTTTAAGTGTATGGTTAATTGACCTAGTGAACATTATGATTCTTCTGAAGTTATTAAGAGTTGTCATACAAATGAGCATTTAATAAGTTTTTTTAAATGCATCTTTCACCACACAACCCAAGGAAGCTCTGAAAGTCTTTGTTTTTAAAGTACACACCAAATGTGAATAACATCTTGATTTGAATTCAGAAGTTCCTAGTATATACTGTGCATAATAATACTTTCAGATAATCGTCTCATTTAAACACCACAATGACCCAATAAAGAAGGTGGTGTTATTTCCACTATGTAGGTGGAGACAATGACGTTTAGAGAGTTTAAATAATTTGCCCAAGTCACAAAGGCAGAGAGACCACAGTGAACCACTATTCCAAGCCAGGTTTTCTGTCTTTACTTTCAATGTGTGCTCTACCATGTAACACAGACTGTATTAGTAATCTGGTGATCTGTGAAAGTGGGATTTTAGGTGAGTCTATAAAATTAGAGGTGAGAGTAACAGATGGTGATTGCTTGATAGAGTCCTTGGACAGACAAAGGAGGAAGAGAATTTGAAGGTAGCTCCGGAGAAGAAGACACCTGAGGAAGTAGTGTTTCTCTAACTTGAGCACATCAGAATCTCCCAGGGGGTGGGGGTGGGGGGGTGTTGTTAAACAAGATTGCTGGGCTCCACCCAAGACTTTCTCAATCTGTAATTCTGGGGTGGGGCTCAAGAATTTGTATTTCTAACAAGTACCCAGGATATGTGTTGCTGCAATATAGTGTTCATTTTGAGAATACTGTTTGAAAAAAATATACATCTGCATGTTTGGAAAGCAGAGTGAAATGAGAAAATACAGTGACAGATTAAAGATTCTGAGGAGATAAGGGTTGAGAGAGCAGAGGTTGTGAGAGGATGGAAGACTTTCACTTGATAAGGTTGGCTGAAAAATGAGGAATAATCCGGGCGCAACGACGGACACCTGTAGTCCCAGTGGCTTGGGAGGCTGAGGCAGGAGGATCACCAGTTCGAAGCCAGCCTCAGCAAGTTAGCCAGGTCCTAAGCAACTTAGCGAGACTCTGTCTCAAAATAAAAAATAAAAGAGGGCAGTGATGTGGCTGAGTGGTTAAATGCCCCTGGGTTCAGTCCATGGTACTAAAAAGAAAAAAAGAAAAAAAAAGGAATTACACCTGTTCATCTGGAAAAAAAAAAATTAGAAAGAAAGGAAAACTGATTGTAGATTCAGAGGAAGGGCTGGAGAGGAGAGGAAAGATGGATACTCACTCAGTGAGTGCAGGTTGTATGGGTTGAGTGTTGTCTTGTGTGGGTTTCACTGACTTTTTATATTTATTATAGGAAGGTAAATTTGTTTCAAAGTTGGGTAGATCTCAAGAGGAGAATGGTGAGACCAAGAAATCCTTACAGTGTGTGTGTGTGTGTGTGTGTCTGTGTGTGTGTATGCATGTTTTCAGACTCCACAGGGGTGATTTAAATGATGCCTGAGCACCAGGGCTAGTTGAAGTTCAAGCCACTGTCCCACAGGCCTGCTTTTCTCCATGAGCTAGTGGAGGCTCAGTTCTTAGCCTGTGAGAACAGGGCAGATTATTAATTCTCCCATTTCAATTACAGTAGGGAAAATAATATTTGCTGATGCTGATTTTAGATATTGCTAGGCCATTTCTTTTTCTCTCATCCATTAAAAATGAGGTCAGAGAACATCATTTGTGAATGAAGTTAATTTATTTTAACCTTTAGACATGAGAACAAGGGAAACCTCAAACTAATGCTGATTATCATCACCACACATTATGTCATGCTAAACAAGAAGCACAGGCTCTTGACCCCATCTCAGCCATTTGCCTGCGATGTAAACTGGGTGTGCAGATCATAAGTAAAGCGTGAGAGGTGGGGTGGCCAGGAGGGAAAATGAAGTGGGCTAAACAGCCTTATCTCTGTGACAGTGTCCTTGTGGGACACCTCTGGAAAACTTAGGGAATGAATGAGTGTGACCATTCATTTGGTACTCGATGAACAACTTAGCCTCCAGGAAGTAAAATGCAGAAATAAGGTATTGTCCCTGCCTTAGAACAACCTGGTATCATGGAGATAGACAAGTAATGTGCCACCTGTCTAGTGAGACGGGGAGACAGTGTTCACAGGAGAATTGAAGAAAGACCAGAAATTCTTCAGAGAAACAGAAATAGGAAGAACTGCTTTTACCATAGGGGAGAGGCTTAATAGAGTGTTTGAGGAAATTTACTTTTATTTTCTTAGGATGATGGAAAAGTCAACCTTTCTCAATCATTTATGATTCATCTACAATAGCACTGGAGGTCTCACATATGCCATTTCACTTAATAAGCACAACCCTATGGATCCATCTTGAAGATGTGGAGACTCTAAGATATTCTACGATTTATAGGAGGTAAGTGGAGCCAAGACCCAGAACAGAAGCCTCTCCTAAGTTTGAGACCTTATGCAAGTTTCTTACCTTCCTGAGCTTCCGTTTTTTTATCTGACAACTGAGAAAACCACATTTACCTCGAAGTGTTGTTGTGAAATCAACTGTTTCATCAAGTGTCTATTCCTTCATCCAGCATCATGTTGGTGCTCAGGGGAAAGGAGCTGTTATTTTTATGTGTCTTATTGTTATCAAAAACAATTCAGCTGGGTGCGGTGGCACACGCTGGTAATCCCAGCATTTTGGGAGGCTAGGGCAGGAGAATTGAGAGTTCAAAGTCAGCCTCAGCAACAGTGAGGCTTGCTAAGCAACTCAGTGAGACCCTGTCTCTACATAAAACACAAAAAAGGCTGAGGATGTGGCTCAGTGGTTGAGTACCCCTGAGTTCAATCTCCAGTACCAAAAAAAAAAAATCATCTATGGTCATGCAGTATGAGTTAGGGCTGGATTTCCCACTGAAGTCTCTTTAGACTGTAACCCTCCTGCCTGTCCAATGCTCACACCTGCTCTTGCTCTAATCTTCAGGAATCTGTCAAGAGTATAAAGGTCCCATGCATGGGTGTTACAGGCCTTGACCCCAGGTCAGAGGCAGCATGATAGACTTTCTAGAAGGAGCTCCTGTTTGGAATGTGACAGGCTTGGAGTCAAGTCCCTGTTTCACCCCTACAGGTCATGTGACTTTGGGCATGCTGAGGAGCCTCTCCAGCCCCTCCCTTATCTTTAAAATGGCACATAACTTTGCAGAATTTCAGGGAGGGCATATGACATCACCCCAATGCAGAATTTGGCTCAGCAAGCAATAGATCTCTCTTGCCTTTGCCTGTTCTGGCTTCTTGGAAACACCGCCTACAGAGCGGACTCCACTCTGAGGGAAGGTACCAGCCTAATCACAACGAGAAATTAGGAGAGTGGCTCCATCTCAAGGTAAATGATGAAACAAAGAGAACATCCTTCATCATGGCTAATCCCAATTGTCATTATTGTTCTAAGATTCAAAAAGGATTAGAGATGTTTTTAGGTAATCTGACTTCCCCTGAACATTATGAGACAGGGATAATTCTAGAGGACCCATTAGGGTTTTGGTTGCGTGCAGCATTCCACCCAGCTGGGTGCTGGTGATGTGTGCAGAAGCAGCTCTTCCAGCTTTGATACACACTAGCCTGATTTCAGCACCAGCCACGTTGCACATGTGCTGATCTACAGGTAATGCAAACCCCCCATGCTATTCAACACTTTACAACCATTGGACAACCAGTGTCCCCATGTCACCAGTACCAAGAAAGCACATTGGAAGAGAAGCAAGGATTTTGTCCAATAATAAAATAATTTCTGATCCTATCTTTCAGAATGTGTTCACATGCTTCAAGGAAATGTCAAAAAGGACCATGTACCTCAAGGATTGGAATAATTTGAAACTTTTTAATCTTTCTGCCTTTTCAATAGAAAATTGCCATATATACCATTTTAGACCTTTTGAGAGATTGTTGTGCTTAAATGGAAAAACTGGTATTTGTAGCTTTTTAGTCTCAGACAAAAAATAATAAAATATTAATGTTATAAAAATTTTGTTACTAAGAGGATACACAATAACACACAGGCTGTTTCTTTTATTGAGAAATTTCAGAAATAAGACAAATATACTATTCAAAACTTAGAAAAATCGATCATTTATGGGGTAGACTATTCTTAGCCTTTGATATAATTTGTCCACAGAACGAGACATCAAAATAAGCACACACTAATGTGTATCCTTTTTTTTAAAAAAAAATCAATATAGTAATCAAAGGTTTAAGATAATTTAAATCCATTTTAAAACAATGAAAAAAAAATGAGCTCTATTTCTTCTTGTGTTCTTATAATACAAATATTTCATGAAATGTCCTGGATAATGTTTATCTACCCATCTGCCTATCTAATAATTTTAATAAATTTCTAAAGCCTGGGCCCAAAGCCAATGGAAGGCAAGTTGTGATGCCAGTTCTGCATTGACAGCTCATCACAACAGGCCACACTCCGTTTTCTGCTTGGATGTCATCATTCTGTGACTATGAAAGCATAAAAGTGGAGACTGTTCCGGCAGGTCATTGTCACTACAACTTGCTCAAACAGAAATAAAACAGCTTTTCATGCTTATTGATCTTGGACTTTTCACCATTTTTATGCTCTGTTGACCCGAAGCTCAGTAAGGATATATTTTGTAAAATGCACTGGAAGTTTTCTCTCTCAGTAGATGAGATATCTCACATTTTGGCTGCATGCAAAAACAATTTCATTTTTTTTTTTCCAAATGCATTCTCTCAGTGACTTTAAAAGAATAGTTGATCTTTAAGTAACACATGTGATATTAGTTTTTCCATTTTAAAATAATCACATTATTGCAGACATTTTAATAGCTGTAGAGGTTGCTATGTATTAACATGATTCATGGGCCTTGACAGCACTGTCTCCGAAAATCCCCCAGGAATGCAAAATACAAAACTCTGCACACGTTCAAATTTTACAGCCTGCAGCTAAAAGAAGGGAAAGAACTTAAAACTGTTGAAACCCTTCAACTTTAAAAGCATTAATAGATGGTCCCAGGGGATTAAATCTAAATCTTAATGTGTAAAAATCAAGTTAATAACCAGAGAGATTAATATGGCTGCATTTGATTATTGTGATAATGCAAACAATTAGTACTGCTAAAGTGAGATGTCTAAGTCTCGTACATGCCCTCACATCAGTAAGGTACTGGAAACAAATGGAAATAGAGCATTTTACTCTAGGATTTTTTTTTCCTGCCTTTGTCTTTCCTTCACTGTAGCTGACTCATTTTTAAAATTTTATTTCAGACCAAGATCATCTTTGCATTTTGAAACTCAGATTCTATAAAACTGATAGCAATGATCAAGTGCCATCAATTTAATAATGTCAGAAAATTATTCCTACCTCCTTCCTCAACATCAGTTTCTTTATAAATCTTCATGATAAATGAAAACAGAAGGTGGTTTGAGGGGGAGGGCAAGAGGGGGAAAGGAAACAAAAGAAAGGTATAAACAGCCATGAAGTCTTCAAGAGGTGACAGTAGGCACCTTGGTATAGTTGTGTTAACTTCATGCCTCCTGCAACATTACACAACATTCAATCTGCTCCCTTCCTGATGGTGGTTTCTGGGGGAAAGATGGATACCTTGCTGAACCTGCCTCAGTGTACAGAATGTCCCCTTATGAAGCAGGTTCCTACCTTTTCCTTCATCTTGTACCAGACCAAATATAAACAAACAAACAAATAAATAAATAGATGGGTTTCTGATTGGTGGGTGGAAGGGAAGGAATCCCTGTAAACAAAGGAGTGAAGTCTGGCCAGGTGAATAAATGAATCAGAGGTGCTGCCCACGATGAACTGATATTAAAAGACATCTGCCCTTCAAGTTGAAATTGACAAGCAAGCAATATAAACCTTGCTTTTAAAAGCCGTTTAGATAGAAAACCCTGCGAGGCCTTGGCAATAACAGAAGTCCATATGAAACAGAATCCAGCACTCTTTTTTTTAAAATGACATTATTATGCTACTGAAGTAGAAAGGTGAAATTAAGGTAGAATGAGTGAAGAGTTAATAAAATGTATTTCGAAGTAAAGGAAAACAAAGGGAGCTTAGAGAATGGCCATTTGAGTGATTTATTTTTGGGGAGGGTGCTCAGACATGTTCTGGCCTATGTCACTTGAAACCTTTTATTTTGCTTCTTGGTTCAGATCTGTGTTGTGCATCAAATGGGTGTCCCATTCGTTATTTTTGTTTAAGCAGTGTCTGCAGGGAATTCCAGAGGACCATTTTAATAAACAGCAGCAACAATGGCATATTTGTTCACTTTTCTTCAGCCAAGCATCTGAGAAAAGTGTGTTTGGAAGTAGGGAGTAGCTGTCAGTAGCTGTGGGTCCCTGAGCCTGACAGCCTCGTGACAGTTACTAATATCAGCAGATTTAATGTGTTTAGTCTAGTTGTAAGGTTTGTGATGTGTTTTTGATTTCCTGCTTCAGAAATGCATTTTGGCTAGAAAACAGTGAACCATACAATTCTTTTTCTTACCATACCACAGTCAGGAAATTGTTACCTTTGTACCTAATTTATGTTATGTAATAAGTTACTTACACGCATGCTAAGATTCTTCCTTGTTATTTAATCAATATGTGAACCCGAACAAAAATGAGTGACAGAAGCAGGTCCCCACACCTAGGGTGTGGCAGGATTCCCAAAGTGCATTTTAGTTTTCTTTCTCACTGATGCTTCCCTTTGTCTTTATTCTCCAGGGACTGCTAAATAGTCACATTGTCTTTTAAAATCTTTAATGTTCTCTCTTGCAGTAGAATCAATTTGCAAAAGAAAATATAAACCACCTGTAAAACTTGAACCAAGCATTTTCCATTTTCTGCTGTCTAACAGTGAGTGGCTCCTGTGTCTTTTCTCCCCTTGTAAATCTTAAATATATTGTGTCCCTTTTCTTAGTATCAATTTAAAGACATCTAAGAAGGAGGAGGAAATCTCAGAAGGCTCCTGGCTGCTTCAGAGCCTTTAGTACTGCTCTCTGCTTTGGCTTACTCCTGTTTCATGCCCTGTGATAAGAAGTCAAATTGTTTTTAACATGGTGTTTTATTTTGTGGTGGATTATGTTAGGAAAAGCCTGGGGTGCAAAGCTGACATTCTATTATTTTGTAGTTTAGAAATCAGATTTACTTTCACTAAATATTCTTTAAACAACTACATGTTGATGATTATATTGACTCAATTTAGTGTAGGAAAAAAAGACAGTGAAGAGTGGTATTTAAAAATAATATAGCTAGAACAAATTTGTATTTTGATTTTTGGTTTTTAAAAAACCAATTTCATTTTATTTTAAAAATTATTTTATTGATATACCTATGTTCTCTTTTTATGAATCAGTCTCTAAATTACAGAAATTGTGGAAAATATATTGAAAGAGACATTAATGTATGCTAAGAGAAATCTTCCCTGCTACACTCAAGAATACCCCTTTATTCTAGCTAATAACAACATTAATAGTCTATGCAGATATAGAATACACATTTTTGAAGCAAAGACAAATATTACTTTTTAAAAAAGGATAAGAAAATTGTATAGAAAGCTTGGAAAATGGGAAAAAACTCACAAAATCTGCAATTCTGAGACAACTATTATCATTTCCTATGTATTTCCTTTGTCTATGGGAAACAGCATTAGTTTTTGTGTGTGTGTGTGTTAAAAGCATACTATGTATTTTGTTATTTCAGAGTTCAAAAAGGAGAGATCTTGTTTCTTTAAAACAAAGGTCTTAAAATCAAGCATGCCCTAAGGGGACTTAGGGAGCAAGAAGAGGTCTGCCTCCCAGGTCAATGGGTGGCTGGGATGCACCCATCTTTTCCTGGGCAGGAGGATTTCCTGCTGTTTTTTCAGGAGTGACCTAGAAGGAGGTTAATGATTCCAAAGAAGAACTTTTCCCTCAGGGAAAATTTAATCTTGTGACCTTTTTCTCTATCTGTCCATTTCTCTTAAGTCATAGATGCCCTTCATTTAACTTACATCAAGCTGTTTTATTTTCTTCAAAAACACAGTTGAAGAGACTGCTTTGCTTTCGTTCTTTCATTTAACCCTTGAACTGGATGCATTTCAAAATAAAATGACTGTACAGAGTATGGCTTACAGTTCTCCTTTCAAATCTCTGTATTTTCTCTCTCTCTCAAAAAAAAATATTAACAGTCCTTACAAACCATAGGGAAGTCCAAGATCAAATGCTATTTGTGTTACTCTTGGAATTACCTTTCCTAGTGGCTATGTGTGTGTGTGTGTGTGCACACACAAATGCTTAGAATAAAATGTTGCTTGAAAACTTAATACGTTATTTTAAATTGACATTTTTCTTTTCTTTTTCTTTTTCTTCCTTTCCTTTCTTCATTCCTTTGTTCATTCCTTTGTTCCTTCCTTTCTTTTCTGTGAGAGTTGATTTTATTTACTAGTGTGTTCAGAGTTCCAAGATCATTGGCAAGGAAGTTTTCATTAAGAAATGTACAAATGGAAAAGATCTCTTCAAAGAGGATTTAAGATTATGAGAAAATAAATATCACCTTTATCTTGCCAAACAGTTTCATTTTTTTTCTACCTGAAATATGCAGACATGAGTGGATCAAATTCAGTGTCAGAATATAGTAAAATAAAACTATAATTATTTTATTATTCTCATGGGTTCAGATTCCTGGTGCAATGAGTTCTTGAGGGTAAAGTGAAAACAGAAACCGCCTTGTGCTCAAAGTTGTCAGTTTCTTAAAAACAACTTTTTATTCTGCAACAGATCCAGGACATTTTCAGCATGATCATATTACTCAGTTTTACCAACAACATAAAATGAAAAGAATATTTGTTAATTTTTTGCATTATAATGTTCCATTTGGAAACAGTAAATCCAGAATATTTTGATTCCTAATAATGTATAACATAGTTTAATGCATAAATTCTCTAATATTTAATACACTATATTGCTCAGAGAACTCTATTTTTCCTTTCTCTCTTGGAGTAAAAGCTCTTCAGAGGCAGATAAAGGTAATACAAACTACCAAAGAAAGCTCTAGCTGGTCAACTAATTGACATTTGTAGGCTGAATCCATTAATAAGCATGGAATGAGAATCTATTGTGTTTTTGCTACCCTTTGTGAAAGATAGCTAGGACCAGTCTTTGCCCCTGGGTTTTCATGAAACTTTGCAAATCATTATCATACATGGGACAAAGACCAGTTGCATGTGAATTGTAGTACTGACTACGAGTACAAGAAAATGGAAAAACAATAGCATATAAAGAATATCACTTTACAAAGTGATTTTACATGCCCAATTATAATTTGTAAGCCACTAGGTGTTTGAATTTCTTGAAGCAGTTATACCTTTCCCATACCTCACAAGACTGTTGGGGAAATCAGACAATATGGAAATACTATATGCCAGGCACCGTGCCAAGAGCTTAACAGGTGAGGAACTGAAGTCTCTAGAAGTGACATAATTTGCTTAGGGTATTGTGTTAGCTTTCTGTCACGGTGACAAAATACCAGAGATAATCAACATAAAAGGAGAAAAAAATATTTTTGGGGGGGTGCTGGTCATTTTAGAGATTTTAGAGAGTTCAGTCCAGGATTCCCTGGCTCTGTTTCTTTGTACCTATGGTGAAGCAGAACATTGTGACAGGGAACACATGGTGGAAAAGGCCTGCCTTGGAAGCAAAAAATGGAAGGCAATATCCCCTTTAAGGGCATGCCCCCAATGATATAACTTCCTTTCATAAGGCTCCACTTCTTAAAGGATCCACCAACCTCAGGTGGTGGTGCCTCAAGCTGGCAAATAAACCTGTAACACATAGACCTTTAGTTGAAACGTTGAAACTTATCCAAACTATAGTAGGTATGATAGATAAGTAAGTGGCAAGGCTGAGATTATTCAACTTTCTTTCATCAAGGTCCAATATCTGATATTGTTCATGTCAGTAAGTCTAAAACCAAGCTCACTATCTCCCCTTTAACACTTGTTCTGCCTTTGCTAGACTCTTATGTTATCAGTTGATAACATCCCCATTCCTTATTCTACCCAAGCCAGGGATCTGAAAGTCCTTGTTTCTTCTTCATTTCCATCTAACCAACCACCAAGAATTAGGTTCAGTGCGTAAATTTCCCTTGAATGATCTACATCTCTTTGCCCCCAAAATGAGTTGTGACCTTTAAATGTCAGGTTGATTATATTCATGCCCTAACCAGCCTCTCTCTCTGTCTTCCCCTTCTCCTGACATCCTACCATAGCAACTTTTCCAAAGCACAAATCTGAGCATGTTATTCCTCTGCTGAAGTCCTTCAGGGACTTCTGTTGTACCCTCCAATCCAGTCTTACCATCTGCTGTTCCTTCATTTATCCTTCTCGCTCTACATCTTGCTCTACAGTTCCAGACTCCTGGTTCTGTGTTCATTCAAATTTCCATCCTTTGAATGTTGTGCCCCTTCTGCTTGGAATGCCAAGCCTTCCACATTATCTGGAGAGCTAATGTCTGGCATCTTTTGAACTCAGGTTCCTAAAAAACACATTCCTACTTCCTCAGCTCCAAATAGTGTTAATCAGTCCATTCTCTGTGCTACCTGAGGATCTAGAAGGTATATCTCCTTGCACCCATTATATCAGAGTGAAATTGCTTATTTAAATATGTCTCCCTCCTTCACTCCCCGCCCAAGTAAGCCAGGAATTCCTTGAGGCAGAGGAGTTTTATTTCCTTGTGTCTGGCACACAATAAGCTATCTATAAATGTTGAATTCCAAGGAGTGAGTGGTCATCAGAGCTGTACATGAGTCAAGGAAAGAGAAGATGGGAAAAAACTGATGATTCTGGAAAGACTCATATCACTGATAGCCTCCCAAGGGGTACTTTCTAGAGGTAGTCATGGTCCTGAAGTCCAAATGGCTTATCAGGATTCTGGGATTTAGAATTAAGATTATGCAAATAGGAAATTTTAAACATTATATTATTTTTAAAGATGAGCAATTCTCTTTTGTCTATGATTCCATTAGAACTCCCTCTTTAGAAGTGTAAGTATAGAGTATAAGTTTAAGAGGATTATTTGTAAAAAGTAACACTTATTTTAAAAATGGCTTTGGGTTATAACATTGCAGAATGTGCCCCTGATTGTAGTGTCCCAAGGTTGAATACATAAAGCTCTTTTTCTCTCTGTATGTATTTTATATTGTCCTTTATAATCTTATACAGTATTATCGTGTGACTAGTTGCTCATCATTCAGACCTTTCTAGGCTAAGAAATACAATTTTGACCCTTCACAGAAACATTTTCCCCCCCTGGAGAATCCAATTGAAATCAAGCAAATTATAACAGGAAGAGGCAAATTTGAATTCTGGGAATGGAGTGGGTAAGGAAGTACATGATGATAGCTCTAGGTTTATAGATAATACACTACTCTGAGATGGGGAAGTTCTGCTCCAACTGGAATAAGCTTAAAAGCCCTGAAACTGTCCCCGCAAAGGAGGCTGCCAAGTAGGCCTGTGCTTGCTCAGATCTGGCTGCTGTCTTCCTCAATAAACAAGGGTTGGGGGCCATGTCCGTTGGAGATGACCTCTCCATTTAATTCATACTAAGGCACTATTTGGGCTCACTTTGCCCTGCAGACACCCCTCCATCATTATTTTACATTGTCTCTCCTCTGACCTGTCTCTGTTAGGTTTTTATTAAAGCGAAACAAGCAGAATTATAGCAATATTTCAGCAGTGAGCAGTGGCTTTATACAAACATTTGGTGATATTTCCTAATATTTTGTTGACTTCTTGGATGAAGGTACACAAAACACACACTTGTGTCTGTGAAACTGTTCATACATACCTTTCTGGGGGTGTGCTGCAGCCAGCCTGTGCAAGCTCCTGGAGCCAATTCTGCTTATCTTGCTAACTCAGCATTCATTGACATCACATTGGTAGCTTAAAATTAGCTGTAGTATGAGTATTTACACTACTGGAATTGGCAAACCCACAAATCAAGGATTCTCTTTCTAATACTGGATAGTTGATATTCTAGTAGTCCAAAAATATTCAGAAAAAATGTCATATCTGTATCATCATGTTCAGACTTTTCCCCTTATTATTATTCTCTGAACAAGACAGTGTAACAACTATTTGGATAGCTTTTACATTGTATTAGGAATTAGATATTATGAACAATCTAGAGATGATTTAAAGTATGTGGAAAGATGTAGGCTTATTGTATGGAAATACTATGACACTTTGTTATGGTTCGAATTTGTAATGTTCCCCAAAAGCTTATGTGCTGAAATTGTGATCCTAAACTGGTGGAGCTATTGGGATGTGGTGAAAACTGTAGGAGGTAGGGTCTAGTTGAAGGAAGTGGGTCACTGGGGGTGTGTCTTTGAAGGATATATTTTGTCCCCAGCTACCATGAGTTGAGAAGCTCTGTTTCACCATGCCCTCTCTGCCATGATGTTCTACCTCACCACAGGTCCATAGCATTGGAGTCAAGCAACCATGACTTGGAATCTCTGAAACCATGCGCCAAAATAAATCTTTTATTCCTTAATTAGTTTTCTCCAGGTATTTCATCACAGCAATGGAAAGCTAACTAACACAACTTTGTTTAAGGTCCTTGAACATCCTTGGATTTTGGTAACCAGTCCCCAACAGTTACCAAGGGATGACTGTATTTCTGTAAGTGGGATATGTGTTTGTATGTGTGTGCATTAGCTAATTCCCAGAAGAATATTTAATCTAATCCTATGGCAATTCAATTTGTGATCATGTTCTTTTTATGACATTCTTCTAAAAGCCAGGAATGGTGGATTTAATCATTGACTTCAATTTTTCATCAATCCTGTAAGGCTCAACTTTGGATGGATATGTTTCAAAGCTCACCATGTTTCTCTGCCTAAGGACAAAATGTGCCTTCCCTTCCCTTGAGTTGGGACTCGCCCACGTGACTTGCTTCAGCTAATGAGATGTTAGCAGACACAACCTGAGCAGATGGCTAAAATGAGCTTATAAAGTTGGTCTTGCCTTCTTGTTCCTGTGCCACAGGTATAAGGAGAACATGTTCCTACTAATTTGCTGGTGGAAGGAGGAAGAGAGATGAAGGGAATGACCCAGCCTGCTCCTTTAGGGTCAAGCCTAGGATGGATCTACTGAATCCAAGATGATCCAAAGATATATGAGCAAGAAAAAAATTATTGCTGGTTGAAACCACTGAATTTTAAGGTCGGTTGTTTTGCAGCATTTTAAGGTGCAATTGTTTTGCATTATTGTGATAACAGTTGACTGATAGATACATCATGTTATTTGCATAAACATCATACACTTTACATAGATCTCTCTTTTTTCCCTCTTTGGATTAAGAGCTCATTTTGAACAGAAACAGCAAAAATTCTGGTCATTTGACTGATGGTTATTGAATATCCTGTATGTTCTAGCCACGATTCCAGGAGCAGGGGATTCAAGGGTAATTGAGAAAGAGGAGTTCTTGTTTCCATGGAGCTGGTACTCTCCTGTTGTACTGCAAACGAGGTGGCCATGAACCAAATATAGATATTTAAATTAAAAGACACTTAAAACTGAATAAATAATAAAATAAAAATTAAATTAAAAATGGAGTTCCTCTGTCTTACGAGCCATATTTCAAGTGTACAATAGCACACGTAACTCGTGCCTGCCACGTTGTGCAGCATAGAGGATGTTTCCAGTATTGCAGAGAATTCCAGTGGACAGTATTATTCTAGAGGAAAGAGACTCAAGAAGTAAATGAATAATAAAACAAATAAATGAACAAAGTAATTTTGGAGAAAAGTAAGTACAATGAAGAAAATAGAATAGAAGTAATGAGGAGGGAGTAAGCATAGATGGTGCAGAATACTAGAAAAGAGCAGCCAGGCAGAGCTCCTGGCACTAATCCTTTCAGATATTGAGCACAGTAAGTGCAAAGGCCCTGAGGTGAGAGGGTTGGCATGTTTCAGAAAGTGAAAAGTCAGCATAGCATAAGCTCAGTGAGGCAGGAGAGGCAATAGAAGGGCAGGAAGTCAGAAAGGGGCAGGAGCCATATCCTGCAGGGCCATGTACACTATGATAGGGGCCTGGATTTCAGTCTAATTGCAACGAAAAAGCACTGGAGGATTTTAAAATGAATGTGATATGATTTTTATTTTTTAGTACACTGCTCTGGTCACTTGAATAAGATCTCATAAAGGTGAAGTTCCAGACCTGGAGAGAGAAAGGGATAAATATAAGAACGTTATTATTAAAAGGAATCCATGACATGTATTGTGACTTCATCAGCACCATGTTTATGTGCTGTCCCCAAATCACGTCTAAAAACTATAACTCTGTGTGGACCCCTCTAAGAAGATGAATGCTGCTTCTGTCTAAGAAAGAATAGCAAGGCTAAAGCTAAGGGAGAGCTGGGAACTGTCCTATAAGGACCCTTTTCCTCCTGTCCTCTGTGGGGTCAGCAGAGCTGCAAAAGGGTGGTCAGGGTGCCAGCATGTGGATGGAAAGTGGCACGTGGGAATTCAGCCAGGCAGGTACAACCATATCAGTGGCAAAATAATAATAACTACCAGGAACATTACAGAGCCACCAGAAATGCTGTTGTTTCTGACACCATGGATGAGCCTAGAGGACATGATGTTAAGTGGAATAAACCAGGCACAGAAAGGCAAACACCATGTTTTCACTCACATGGGAAAGCTTAAAAAGTAGATCTCAAAGTAGTCTAGAGAATAGTTTCCAGAGATCAGGAAGGATGGCAGTAAAAGGATGAAGAAAGTTTGGATAACCAAAATAGTTAGAAAGGAGCAATCAGCTCTAGTGTTCTTTGGTACAGCAGGGGAATATAGGTCATGACAGTTTATTATATATTTCAACATAGCTAGAAGAGAGAGTTTTGATTGTTCCAAACAAACAAACCAAAACTATAGCAACAAAAACCACAAATGTTTGAGATGAAGGAAATGCTAATGACTCTAATTTGATCATTACATCGTATACATGTATTGAAATCACACGGTACCCCATAAAGATGTATCATTATTAAGAGTCGATTAAAAATAAAATTTAAAAAATTAGGGAGCATAATCCCAGTGGCTTGGGAGGCTAAGGCAGGAGGATTGCGAGTTCAAAGCCAGCCTCAGCAAAAGCAGGCACTAAGCAACTCAGTGAGACCCCGTCTCTAAATAAAATACAAAATAGGGCTGGGGATGTGGCACAGTGGTTGAGCGTCCCTGAGTTCAATCCCTAGTACCCCCTTAAAAAATTAGGGAGCAAATTATAAACCATTGCAAAAAGAGAATAATAAAGTAACAGGTGTGGAATGAGTTGGTAGTAGAGAAATTAATAAAAGAAGAGACAAGAAATAGCTACTTGGAATATGTTTCCCTGGAATGGGGGCCAGGCATGTGATCTCAGCTCAGCCAACAGATGCCACCCTCAGAGCTTGGGGTCTTTAGGGAATGATAGAAAGTTCAGAAGGGCTAGAAGATCATGCTCAGTGGCAGCAGTGGAAGACAAAGTCTTCCTGGTGCTGGTGTCCAAAACAATGTCTCTGGAGCAAGATTGCAACTGAGCACTGACAGATCTTATTCTTCTGTTGCCTCTGCATTCTCTGAACATCACTCTTCAACTCTGTTTTGTTCCAGAAGCTACCTGATGCCCTTACAATGTATTGCTTTCCTGTTTAAGTTGGCCTAAACTAGCTACCAAGGATCCCAGCTGTTACACCAACCTATTGGCAGTGATGATGAGTCTGATTTGTAAACTAAATTTATAAAACCCTGTGTATTAGTTATCCATTGATGTGCAATACATTGCCCCAAACTAAGTAACACAGAATAACAGATATTCATTCTCTCATAGTTTCTGTGGGCCAAGAGTCTGGGAGTAGCTTAGATGGGTCTTTGGGCTATGGGTCTCTCATAGGGCTGTGAGGAAGGCATCAGCCAGGGCCAGGGAATCTCATCTGTGGTTTTGCCAGAGAAGGAGTTGTCATTTAAAGCTCACTCACGTGGTTGCTGGGCATGCTCAGTTTTTCATGGGCTGTTGGACTGAAGGCCTCAGTTTCTTGATGACTACGGGGATGTCACCTTCATTTCTTTGTTATTTATTTCCTTGTCTTCCTTCTGGACAAGGCAGATCACAGTGTGGTGGGTGACTTTTCTGCTGGAGTGTGCAAATGAGAAAAACCAGAGAAGGAAATAAAGAGACGGTAGGGAGGGCAAGGGAGTGGGTTGACACAAAGCAAGCAAGATAAGCTTTCATAATCTAAGCTTAGAGGTGGCATCCCGTCATCTTCACCATATTGGATTTGTTAGAAGCAATTCACTGGTGTAGTCCCTGCTCAGGAGCTGGCATGAACACCAGAAGGCAGGATCCTGGGAGTTACCCTGCAAGCTGCCTAACACACTATGGCAGGTATAGATTTTGGTGGGTGCTTTAGGCACATAGAAGGTGAAAGTGAGGGAGCTGGGTGAGGGTTGAAAAGGCAAAAAGGGGGTAAGGAGAATCAAGACAGGCTTTCAGGAGAAAGTATATCTTTAATGGAGTCCATGCAAAAAGGGTTATTGATAATGTTTCTTAAGAATAAATGGAGGATATGAGAACTGTGAACCCCTCAGGCCAATAGGTTGTTCTTTAAAAGCTTCAGCCAGAATTTACACTGTCAGATGGTAAGCAGTGTGCATTAACAGCTGATACAACTCTCAGCACCATAATAAATAGGAGAAACATTAAAGGTACTTAACATACTCATCAGAAGTGAGATAGGTAGTTTGTAGGGAATACCCAGGAGGGAGCATCCACCCCACGGCAGGAGCTAGGTGTTAAGACATGAAAGCACAGGTTTAACATCCACATGTGTAAGATGGAGAGGAGAAATATGATTGTGAAAACTGGTTAACGTGAAGTCAAGTAGAATCTCTAAAGATGAGGTAAGGTCAATGATGTAGGCATGGTTTTATAGTAGTAATATGAATCCATGAGGAAACCGGCAGTGAACTCATGTATCTAGTTCATACGAGGAAGGTGATAATCTCTGAGAACTCGGTTCATATGCAGCTGATGCATTAGAGAAGGTAGACAGTGACTTCCAATTAAAATGAATATATGAAGATGGTCAGGGTACAGAGGCAATAGAAAATAAATGCAGAAACATGCTGGAAAGAAAGGAAAAAAGAAAAATGGAAAAATTAGGAAAAGAGGCCCAAATCCTTAGGGTATACTTGGGAGAAAGGATCCTGTAAGACAAAATTAAGAAAGACTAGAAGAAGGCAAGGAGAAAATAAAAACTTGGGAAATATGGGGGCGGGGGTGTCCCCTGTGGAACTGATTCTGCCTCATCAAACGTTTTTAATTCCATTTTTTATACATAAGTTATAACTGGCAGCCTCTGTTGAGACTATTTTTTTTATTGCCTTATGGAAAAGCAAGGCCAACATGATTAAAAGGCAATGTATTCACCTCCCAGGGAAGGGGAGCTGGGAATGATGAACCCAAGGTTTTCTTAGGAGTGACATTTTTGTTACAATTTTAATAAAAAAGAAAGAAAAGGAGAAAGAAAAGTGGAGGAAAACATTTAAGTTTCATCTTCCCCACTTTGACTGATAGGGAGAGGTCAGTACCCTTTAAAAGCAATAGAAAAGGGCAGGATATGAAAACAGCAAAAGTAGCAATGCAAAGATTATGTGGGGAGGAGGGGAGAGGAGGGTTTTGAATATCCCAAATTGATAATACTATATTGACAACCTAAGAGAAAATGATTCACATAATGTAGTGCTTCAATGTTGTAGGGAAAATAATGTGAAATTGCAATGGATAAATTTTGCATGTACAATATGTTTCTAGGGTTTACCTTGGCTTGATAATATCAGTTTAAAAAATGCACTCCACTGGTCAAAGAAAATAAGATTTTTCAGTTTTTTAAGGAGGGCACAGGCTATAAACAAGGATTATAGATGTAAAAAAATGAAGAACTCTGATAGGAACTTTCTGCTTAGAATTTTTCCTTTAGAAGAATATTGACCCTGGGGCTGGGATTGTAGCTCAGCGGTAGAGCGCTTGCCTCGCATGCATGAGGCCCTGGGTTCGATCCTCAACTCCACATACAAAGCAATAAGGTGGAGACAATGTGTCCATCTACAACTAAAAAAATATTAAAAAAAAAAAGAATATTGACCCCATGTGTTACAAATCAAATCTATGACAGCCCCAGTGTTGGAGGACAAATAATATCAGTGGCATGTGTCTATAGGGTATCCAAGGTGAGACTAAGAATGATCACTCTCTCTTCCTGTCTCATATCTGTATCAGTTCTTCACAATCTGTATTTTGACCAGACAGATGAACTTCTTCAGAAATTACAAACAGAAGTTATGGTCATGAACACTTACTGAGAAGACCTCAGATGGGTTTATGAATTAAAAGAGGAAAAAAAAATAGAATGGATAAAATGTTGTTTCTGTACATGGTGAAAGATTAGTGGATATGACATTTCCTCATCAGAATTCTCTATTAATTGATATCTCTGCATGTCTTGATTATAGTGATAATGAATGTTCATAAATATTAATTCAAAAGTACCAAAAATTTATGAAGTACCTTCTAAGTCATCAAAGACAGTGTAATTGCTGTTCAGGAAAACTTTATGGATAAATGAATTTGCTGTTTCTAATTCTTTCAAAATTGTTCATTCAAATAACAGAAAGCACCCATTTCTAGACTGTAGGATAGCAAATAGTTTATTTTATTTAATTCTTAATTTCCAAATATGTATAAGAAAAATTCTTATACCTAAGATCTTGTTATGGATACCATGCCTCTTGTGTATAATGTCTTTGTCTCTCCCTATAGCATAAAAGTCTATACTATATTTCCCCTATTCTGAAACTCTAACTTTAGAATAATCTTTGCTGTATTTTTACAGATGTTGAAAGAAAAAACATCCTCAAAATTATTTGAACTCAAATGGGGCTACATTGTTTTCAGTTCTTTGAAAATAAGATGCAAGAGCATAATATAATTCAGTTAATGAAAAGGAATTTTAATCACCTATTTATTCTGTCATTACTCTATCATAGCATAGAGGTTATCTCAATAATTTTTAAAATTTAACTTCCAAAATAGCTGGTGCTCACATTTACATTTTTCCTTTGTTATGTATAGCTTTAAATTTTAAAATTTTTTTTATTAATAATGGTTATCATTTGTTGTTAGGTTTCTTTTTAATTATCTCCAGATTTTAATGACCAGTATTTTAGTTTTTGTGAACTGTAGTGTTAGTCAGATATTCTGGCACTTTAATAATTATGTTCAAACGTTCCAATCAAATAAATTTATTTGTGCTCTTTTCTGCAAAACCTTAAATATAAAATTTTGGGGATATAAACCAAATTACATATTCTATTTTAAATATATAAAATTAATTCATTTGTGTGTAATATCTTAAACTTTAAAATCTTTATCCACAGGCATTATCTAGATACACATAACTTATGAAAATTTTGTTCACAATAATTTTTTAAATGGGAAAAGCATAAATTGCCTTTGAGTAAATGATTACTCCTGTTTTAATATCTATGCATTTTATATTCCGATTATAGTAGTTATTTTTAGTTTGTGCAGGTTAAGTTTGACAAATATTTATATCAGCAATACTTAAAAAGACAAACTCAATTTCTATTAATTGCTTTATTCCTTCACAGTCTCTTTAATGGTACATGCCTATTTTTTGTTGGTACATGTCTTATCTATATCCTTAATTCTGTAGAATTCTCAAATGAATACCATCTGGTTTCTCTAGTACGCTACAATCTATTTTCTTGGGCTGATGCCTCACCTTTTAAATATACTTTTAAAAGTAGTGTTTATTATTTGTAAATATCATCTTACAATAGATCCCTCTTTTCACAATTTCTATAGTAAAGAAAGAGTATTTTCCCATTTCAGTAGGTTAACAAGGACCTTTGGGATAGTTATCAAAGTGAAAGTGACAAAATTGTAGCTTTATGTGTTTCTATAAATGTAATTAAATTCTTAAAATTTCACTGAATTACCTTAGTGTAGTATAACATAAATGAATAAATGTATGCTGTGCGTTTAAAAAACATTACCTCTCTTTGAGATAGTCCATCATTAAACAAGGCAGTGTTTATGCATACATATCAGATTTTTTAAAAAAAGACTTTATGATTCAGATTTTTTAAAAAGAATAATAGTGAAGTAAATAAGGCATAGCAAAAAACTGAAAGTTGAATTTATTCATAATGACAAAATAAATTTGCTGTATTTATGTATTGGGTCCATATTTTCCATGTGAAGTTCTTAAACATTTCTGAAGTCAAATATTACTACCCATTTCATAGATTAGGAAAAGAGAAAGAAAGGGGCCATGAGTCTGGGTGATGGATATCAGGTAATTCACTGAGGATTGCACTACTTGTATAATAATTAAAGGAACTGGTAACTGGATACAATTTCTGCATGTTAGAAAATGCCTTTCCATAGGTGTCAATGACATTTTGCACAAATGTTAATTTAAAACCCCTTTAGATGATGTTCTAATGTTAATATGTATGTAGATGTGTGTTTTGTGTGTGTGTCTAATACACACATTATATATGTTACATACACATTAGACTCAGGATGACTTTTAATGAAACTTTGTCCTTTCATATGATTTTTAAAGGCCTTTTCTAAATGTTCCTTCTTAAAAGAAAGCTCTAAGTATTATGAAAACATTATTCAGGCAAACACTATACTAGATCTGAACTAACCTGCCATCTTTAAAAGAAATCTGGCATCAGTCTTTAAAACAATCTGACAAGATTACATAAAATTTTGGTATAGATAAGTAGATATGTGTTAAGGCTATTGATAAAAAATGAGTATTGATGTCTCTGTAATAGGTTTACATGTCAGATTGTAACTTTGGCACCATTACTTATAACTTATCAAAGAGATTTATGCTTTGCAACTGACATTTCAAATTGAAGATTTACTTGAACTGGTACCTAATGTGTTTTCTGTAATTAATTCTTTTGAGGTCAGATTTCATGGACACAGAGGTCCTTTAACACCAAACCATCCTTTAGCAATATCTTTATTGCTGGAACTAATAGTTGAAAAAAAAGTTAAATTTTCAAGTAAGTTTCTCAGTTACTGGTATTGTTTGTTTCACTAATGCAAGATTTTCGTAAAAGCACAAAGGATCTTAAAAGTAGACACTGTGGAATGAATGTAAGCTTTCTAAAAGCTAGAACCAATCATCAGTTAAAAAGAAATGGGAAGTTTAATTATGCAGATGTTTAAGTACTTGATAGAAAGAGTAATGGAAGGTCAATCTCATTTTAAACTTTATACTATTATTCAGTGATATGTACATAATACCTACAACTTAAATGCTTTATATGTTTTTTTTTCTGTTCATTTATGAGCTGTTACATAGATTACTTGGTGGACAGCACAGTTTGTTGGATGATGGTGTTCAATAGTTGAATGAATGACATTTTGAGTGTAGCCAAATTCCTACTTTTTAGAATGGGAACAAATACATTTAAAAGTTGAAAGACACATAACTGAATAAATAACGGTTCACAAGCCATTATCTTCCAAATAAATTTCATTGAGGAAGCAAAAATATTTTCTAATAAGGATATTTACCTATTTGCAGTTGCGAATTATGTTTTCATGTGTTGACAAAAGAAAGGCAAAACCCAGTTTCTCTCTGCCATCTCTCTTGCCTTTATTAGATGCACTGGATAGTTTATATATTGCTGCTGTCTGTTTATATATGAAACATGGAAAATAAGTGTGAGTGTACTCAGCAGTGCTTAATGAAAGCCAAGTGCTCACCATTTCCGCATAATTGATTAATTCAAATGGAATATAATGGTAAGGGATGCTGAAATTAGTGGATGTTTTTGTCTGCCAGGTCTGGTAACACTTGGCCTTCCAAAAGGTGGAATGTATGTGTATGATGTGTTTGTCTTGGGCTTTGAGACCCCTTAATGAGCCCTGAGAAAACACTTGGCCTGTCTTTAATAAAATTCCTTCTACATGTTCCTTTATGCATTATTACCCCAACATCAACAGTGACACCCAAGTATTCACAAAGTTGATGCTTTTTGCTCAGAGGAGATGATGGCTTTGCATTCACGAACAGATTTTTGGAATTTATTTTAGGGACATTATCAGCGATCTCTCCCCTAGTCATTTGAAATTAAAAGAGTTTAATGAAATGTTTCAAAAACATTTCTCTCTTGTATTTAGGTCCATCTTTGATAGATTTAGGTGAAATGAGTTTTTAAGTTTTTTTGGGGGGGAGGGGATTGATCCTTTAGTTCCCCCATCAAATACTATGCAGTACTATCCCAAACTGGAATCTGAGATTCTTGAGTCAGATCTAATTCTCTGGACTGAATTTTATTCATCTCTTAATACAGAAAGGCAAAAGAAATATTAGCATTGGGAAATGAAAGAACAATTGCAGATTGAAACAGACAAAGTAGAATATTTTGAGGAAGAAGCAAAAAATACCAACCCACATAGAAAAACAACTTTAACAAATTAGTCTATGCTTTAGTATCATGTTAACAGTTTTTCACATTCCAGTAAAAGCAGGTTTAAATGCCATCAATATTTTAGATAGTAGCACTCATAACTTGAGACCACACATACCTGGTACCATAGTATCCTGCACACATATGGCTACCACATGAAAGGAAAGCATCGTAAAAACTTGGGGTTCATATGCATTTTTTCTTTCTGAATGATTTCTGGGAAACTGAATGCTTACAAAGTTATGTGTAAATTCTAGAATTCTTAATGTTCCAACATAGATTATGCAAACTGAAGTTGTATGCATTATTTCAGTCATGCAAAGTTATTCATTAGACCGTATGGTTTCACTTTGGAGATTACTGTAGATGGACTGTAAACTCACTTAACTATAATGAAGAAATTGAAATAAAACATACTGTACCTGCAGCTATCTACTTTACGGTCACGCAGTTTAAAGGTTAGATGGGAAAAAATAAACTCCCTCAAAGCGTTCACCCCTGGATGATCTCTTAATAGTTGAATTGTAATTTTACAAAATGAAGAATTTTTTTGAAAATCTGGTTAAGAACAAAATCACTTGCACTAAATTCTGTCTATTTTGAGTGCTAGAGTTAATTACAGAATAGAGTTAATTCTGAAACTCAATTTCCACAAAGACCTGTGACTCTAAGCTCTGTTTTGGTAGTCCTCTCTGGCTTTTATGACTTGACAAGCGTGTCCAATCAAATAAATAGTAATAAAATAAAACATTCTTCTTCCCAGGATAAAGTAGAAGGAGGAAGCAGGTGATCGTTTCTGGTTTTGGGATGCAAACAGATGAAAAGTTAGAAAGCACAACTCTCCGGGAAAAAAAAAAAATTCCCACCAACCTGCAGACATTTTCAATAT
>PVHX01007590.1:39239-90074 GCA_004024805.1 Geosciurus inauris
TTTTTTGGGAGGTTGGGGGTGGGGGGCGAAGGCTGGGAAAGTTTGGTGCAGCCGCCGCCGCCGCCGCGGTGCAGAGCGCGGAGCCCGGGCAGCCGCGAGCCCCGCGCGCGAGCGCGAGCAGGAGCCGGAGCGAGGAGCGGAGCGCGGAGCGAGGGCGCGAGGGAGGCCGAGCGGAGGGCGCGAGGCGCCGCGGCGCGAGGGGCGCGCGGCCACGAGGAAGTGTAGTTTCTTACAGGGCTGAATTGAAACAACTTCAGCTGTTTGCTTTTAGGATGTCTCGCCGCAAGCAAGCGAAACCGAGATCCCTCAAAGGTAAGGAGGACCCCCCCTCGCCTTCCCCCATCCGTGAGTGTCACTGTGGGTAGCGGAGCGAAGGCTGCGTGGCCGCGATGCGTGTGCGCGCGTGAGTGTGAGTGTGAGTGCGGGGGCGCGCGCGCTCCCCTCCCCTGTATAGCCCCCAGGTGGAGTGAGGGTGATGTGTGTGGGGGGGCAAGAATAAGACGGGAGGAGGATCCCCAAATGGGGCGGCTGTAGAAAGTGGGCGAGAAAAGACAACAAACAAACGAAAAAAAAAAAAAATAGAAAAGAAAAAAGAAACGAAATCATCAGGAGGGGGAGGAAAAATCCCCCGTCTGAGATCTGCATCTAAGCTGGAGGAAAAAGTTTGTTATGTGTTTTCGCAAAGAATAAATATGCAAAACTGTGCGGTGCTCCTTTTTTCCTTTCTTTGGAAGAAGAAAAAAGTCATATTGGAGAGGGGTGCAGCCCCTGCTCATTAAAAACGTGGCCCAGGGTCCCGGTCTCTCCAGGGCGAGGACAAAACGGCTGCTGCCTTCTTGTCGCTCGCGCCCCGCTCGCTCGGGCTTTCCTCTGCGCGCAGCCGGTGTAAACAAACCCTGGCCGGCGGACTCCGGCAACTGGACCCCGGCTCGGCCCAGCAGTACCCCTCTTGGCTATGCCAAGAAAGTTGACCGCCCTTGTTTCTACTTGCAGCCCTTTCCAGTCTTGTGCATGTCGTGAAGGGGTCCAGCTACCCGTTGTCCCCGTTGGAGAGGGAAGTTTACAGGCATGTTTGCGTAGGATTTTGGGGGGTGCACTAGTTGGCTGGGATGGGGGGCGGGAGGCACTTAAGTTATTGATCCTGGTGGCTGTGGTGGAATGTGGCGAGGAGAGTCACGTGGCGGCCTCCTCCTCCTCCTCCACCTTCCCGAGCCTCCTCCCGGGAAAATCGGGGGAGGGAGGCCGCAGGGAGATTGGAGGTCCAGCGCTCCGAGGCCGACAGCCGGGAGGGCAAGCGGGCGGCGCGCGAGGATCGGAGGAGATGCGGGCACCCAGGGCAGGGAATGAGGGCGAGGCCAAAGAAGCGACAGCTGGAGGCGGCCGAGGCCCCTGCGACCCCAGAGGCAGAGGACAAAGGGCGGCTTGTGCGCCCACCGGGGCCCGCAGGGTCCCGCCGAGGTCCGCGCGGCCCGGCCCCGCCCTCTGGTCCCCGGCGGCGCAGCATCCTCTTCCTCCTCCGGGCCGGACCGTGGCTCCCAGTGGCCCGGTTCCTGCCACCCAGTCTCGCGGCCCCGTTGACGGCTCGGGGGAAGGGGTGAGCAGAGTCCGGCGCCCCACGCTACCGGGGCTCTGGCCGTTGTGCATTTATGAACTCGATTAACGAAGCCTTCACCGCACACACAAAGCCCTTTCTTTTCCTGGGAAGGGACGGTGGGGGAGGGCCTCGCAGATTGGAACGCTAGCGTTTGTCTTTTTTTTTTTCCTGAAGTGCAGAAGTTTTAGTTTGAAAACGTGGGGAATCATTGACATATGTCTTGACACAGCTTTTGGGCTAATTTACATTCACGTGGGCCACGCATTTTCTTAGGAAAACCTAGATCCAGGCCCTGAAAGATGCAAGCATGTCGACGGTGAACAAATGAACGCCACGGTCGTGCGCGGGTGTCAGGGTAACCGTGGACAACGCGCGCTCCGGGGAACTTGCTGGGAGTCTTTGCTTCCTTAAAAGTAGCATTGAGTGAAGTGCTAGGACAAACCTCTTCCTAGTCACTTGGAAACAAGAACTTTTCAAGTTGAATAGGAGAGCGCTTAGTTTCAGCCCAGTTTAAAGGGCACCAGACAGAAGGCATCTGAAACTTCGTGCAAGAATTTGGGAAGCTTTTTATTTAAAAAAAGTTTATTAAAGTTTGCACACTTGGTAGTTTTGCTCCTCCGTAGTTTCTGAGCGTTTGATTCACCTGCCTTTGGAATGAATCCACAGTAAAAGTTCTGTTGATTGTGAATGCATGTGTGCTTCGTACTTCCCGGAGAGAATTTTTCTCATGCATATAGGATGTTATGGACAATTAAGTGAAGCCGTCAGTTGGCTGTATTTGCTGGACATTCTTGGAGAGGTCGAACTGCAAAATACCTGGGTCTGGTATTTGTGCAGTTCTTAGGTTAATAAGCAAAAAATACCAAATGAAAAATGAATAAAGAGGGCATTTTATTCTTTTGTTTTATTGCCATGTTGCAAAATTTTCCACGAAGAAGACACAGCATCTGTGTTTCAACTGCCAAGACCTAAATATAATATTTACATTAAAAACAAAGGTTTAGCTTCCATTTTCTATGTGGGCTCCGAACACAGTTGTGTTCTACCCATCAGCTTGGAGGACTCCCAGAAGAGGGAATGGCCTCAGGTGGGCTGGCTGAGCTTTGGGGCTGAGAAGCTGAAGACAAGAATAGAAATAGTACAGTCCTCACTGAAGAGCTGAGGCGGTTTGTTTTTCTTCAGGGTATGCATTTGCCTGGAAAAATGCGTACTTGGATGAGCTATGCCAAATGAGCAATTGTGGTACTAGTAGCAGTTCTGAAGAGATAGAATGGCATTCTGGATGTCTCTTGTTAAATACCTAGCCCTTTCTTCTGTCTCTTGATTTCCTGGTGTCTTCATGGAAGGATCTCCATTTTTCTCAAAATGTGTTTTAGGAGTGTTTTGAGTATGTGGATTCTGCCCATTATATTGTTCAGAAGATCACAGTTGTATCCTAGGAAAACCAGGGAGCAGTAATTATGACAAATATTCTGGCATTAGTAATAATAAGCATTGAGCAACACTTTGCTGTCAGCAGGTATGGAAAGGTAGTTCTGATTTCAGTATCTGAACTGACCAAGTAGTTTTGCAATTAAGAGATTAAAATTTCTGATTTTATGAGATGAGTGACAGTACATTAAAACCATGTTAATTACTTTATAACCAACTTGAGGACGCATTGGAAACCATGAAAATACAATATGCCCTTCTAACTAAAACATGAAGTTCTGCATTCAATTTCCAACTAGTTTCTTACATAATAGTGTTTCTTTAACAAACAAGGTTTAAAAAGATATTTCTGATATGGCTGTCACTTTTGATGTAATTTGAAACTTGTATGCCAGGAGAGTGGTTTACATAAGGCAGATAAAAACATTAAAACAAAATAACATCTAAGTTTGAGAGTTTTCATTTTTAACCAAGTGCTTAAAATTGTGAACTACTGGGAAATTTCTACTAATGGATGCATTTCTTTTTGTGAGTTCTCATAACTTGAGGACTTTGAATGAATAATTATGTCTGTATAAAAATTATGCAGGGCTTTCTGTTTGGAGCAAACTTTAATGTGATCGTCCTAGCAGCTGATGTCCTAAGAGTGGGGTCCATGTTTCGGGCTTCAGGGCAGTGTGCCCAACTTGGGCTCCTACTTCCTTTAAAGTATATTAAAACTGTCAAATACCAAAACATTCATTTGTCTATTTGTGAGAGCTCTAAAAATTGTTTTGAAACATGGAGTTCCCTTATCCCTCCTGCCACTCAAAGTCCTAGCATCAGTATCCCATCAGCCCATGTATCAAGTCAAGAAACTCACTCCATTCTTATGCTTCAAATCTTCAGAATAACTTCTTCTGTTTAGTGAAAAAGAGAAATATAGACAGTATTCAGAGGCGTGGATCCAATTAAATGAATCCCCTCACTTTCTACCCCATTTGTATTATTTGTCTCAATTCCTTAGAGTAGACAATGATATTTGAGTAGATTACCCGACAGAAAATAGTTCTACTGTCAGCTTATTTTTAGAGGCAGCAAATCAGTTGCATCAAATTGGTCAATTGTGACCTATTTCTGTTTTTCTTGAAGCTCTTTATTCTATTTCTTGTGATGCTTCTCTGATGGAAGTATCCCAGCAATTTTACCTGATAACAAACAATTTTTTTTTGAAATTTACTCCGAAAAGTACTGTAAGAAGGAAAAAGTGGTCCTCGACATATAGGTGTGATATATTCAGTAAGAGCCAAGTTATAAATCTGGGAAGGAGAAAGGGGTGCAGTTAGTCATTCAAATGGCCAAGTTAAACACAAGACACAATTAGAATATCTGGACCCTCAGGTGTTCATAAGCCCATAGCAGGGACCTCTAGACAGGAATGGTGAAAACTAGGGAGAAAGGAGCTCCCAAAGTGCCTTGTTTAACTTGGCTATCATAGTAGCTAACCCTTTGTAACTTGGCACATTTTGAAGTTATCACACTTTTGATTGACCTTTTTCCCATTTACCATCTTTTCTACTTATAAAGCTTTTTTTGTACTTATAAAGCTTTTATTTTAAGGAGAAGTAATTAATTTTAAAATATAATGAAGTGGCAAAAACTTAACTCACAATTTAAAGAAATGTAAAGTATACTTGAATGCAAAGGCAGTGGATTTTAAGTTCCAAACCTTTTGAAAGTCAGAAACCCTATCTAGTAGGCTGTATTCTCTAGTGGAAAAGCTCTGAAAATTGTGTTAAAAAAGTCACCACAGGGAACTTACGCTGGCCTCAAAATTTAATAGAAACATTAAATTTACCAGTTCTTATTTAAACACATGTTTTTTTCTCTTTTTTTTTTTTCCAAAATGTGTATGTATGTATGTATATATATGTGTGTGTGTGGGGATAGACAGGTAATGTACACCCCCCTCCCCAATGTCTTCTTTATACTCCATGTGTTTATTTTCTTAAAAAAACAAAGCAAAACAAAAAAAAAGTCTTCCCACTAGAGATTTCAATTATGGTTTTGGAAATGATGCTATAGTAAGAAAAAAAAAAGCCCTAAACTTTATGTGAAAAGACAGTTGTCTAAAGATAATGTATTATTTTGCTTTTAATTGAAAATTATTTTTTTTGATAGGCTAAACATGACTCCTTAGATCTTAACTAGATCTTAACCTAAGGTAAGTTTAAAAGAAAATTAAGATAGATGGATAGATACATATTACATACACATTCACAGTACATAGATAGATCAACATTTCTTTTCATAGTTCTGGAGGCCAAATACTAATTGTGTGGCACACTGAAATGTATGTCTTTACTTCTAGATTTGGATGTTAAAAAGCCTGATTTTTGGAAACACTGCAGAAGCATTCATACCCCCTTCCAACAGTTGCAGTTGTACTTCTATTCATCTATCAACCAGTGACTATTTCTTCCCTCTACCACCTCTAAATTATACTGACTAGATGTTGAAGTCATTAAATTGATTATAGTCCAATCAGTAGACAATCCGAAATAAACAAAAACAGCAATTACAGTTGGCAAGAATCCCATGAGTGTTAGTCAAAGTTCCAGAACTGATGGTCCAGTGAGTCTTTTACAAAACGCCAGTTTCATGATTTCAGCACTTCTGGCAGCATCTTCTTAAAGGGAGGGCACAAAAATTCATAGGATTCCACTTGGCCTTAAAAACAAAAACATCTGTTTGATGCATGAGTGGATTGTTGGCTTTTATTCCTCCAGCCAAAAAAGGGCAAAAAATAGGATATTGAACATAAAAGCATACATGTAAAAATGAAATTACAAAGGGATTTGAGATTAGCAGCTTTTTATGAAGCAAGCTGTTAATAATTTCTCTTTTTTCTTTTGCCAGAGTATTCCCATATCCCTTAAAATCTATTGTAGTTATTCTTATTGACAGCAGTGATGTCTAATAGTGATGACAGAATTTTTCAACTTTTTGCTTCCAGTAATTATACATAGTTCTTTTTTCTTGCTTGTTTGGACCAGTGCAAGTCTTATAGCAGATTTGTAGGATATTGCTTTTCATCTTATAGGAACATTTATTACCCCCACCCTTTATTTTTGAAGGAAGTTTGTGAGTCTTGGCTGGTCTGATAAATTCTAGTGAAGTACTTGTTGACATAAGTTGAAACATATTACTAAGTATACTTGCTTGAATTGTCATTTGGATATAAGAGCATACAATAAGGAGAAAGGTTTTGATAGTAGAAAAAAACAAGTCTACCAAGATCAATTAAGAATTTTATGAAAGGTCTGTTTTTCCTATTACTATACCTTATTAATTCATCTGACAAAATTCACATTGCTGGCATAATGTCATTAATTCTGTTGCCATAGAATACATTCTTTATGGCTGGATTTAAATGGATGACATGTTCAGTTTTTTCAGTAACTTTTAAGAGAGAAAATGATTTTAAGACTTGCAACATTTACAGCTTATTTTAGCAGCCTTATGGCTTGTTAAAAATGTAAGTGTTGTCATTAATTCATGTGTTAAAGAATGCTTTTGAATTGAGATTTTGATACAAAGGCAGATATTCTAAATCAAACCTCTAGCTAAGTATTTTCCCAGATGTATTTATTTTTTTTCTCCATTGATTCCTGGTGTGCTGTCAAAGGTTAAAGTTAGTTCTTCTGGGCATGTGTGTGTGTGTGTGTGTGTGTGTGTGTGTGTGTGTGTGTGTGTAGGGGGCAGGCGAGAGGGATGCATGCAACTTTCTAATCCCATTTCAATTAAATCTGAAATGTGTTCTTTTTTGGGGGGTGGTGGTTGTTTTTTGTTTGGGGATTACATGGTGCATTGGCCAGGATTGCATATACCTTGTTTGTAATGAAAGTGTACTTGTCTGATTTAAAATATGTTCAGCAACAATGTTATTACAAAGCAATTGAAACTTAAACACTAAAGTTAACATTAGTAAATTTAAATAGCTCTGTTATAGTATTAATCAAATAGTGTAAGGAAAGCTTTTAAATGGTTTAAATAATTATGCAACTCTTGGCATAAAAGCCTGACACAAGATAAATCTTTGAAAACTAAGTAGAATCATGGCTTTAAAAAAAAAAACTTAATTTTAGGCAGCTTGGGCTTTTAGCATGCATCACATTCCAACTCTAGTACAAGTAATTATGCCAGTTTAGTAATTATTAGAGATGAAAGAAATTCAGTGAGATACGAATTCTTTAAAACTTCAGTAGCTTCAGTTTTAGCAGGGATAATGATCAAGCAGCAGTTATCCGGCTGCCTGGGGACTCTGTCACAGCTACAAGCATTGGGCTGATCTGGGGGGTATCATTATTATGGCAGCACACACCATCGTTAGCATTTCTACTCTAGATGTCTGATAGTAGGTTTATAATTTGGTTTATAATTTGGTCATTTAAAAATAGATTCAAATATGACTATCAAGGAACTTCCCGTTATTAGACGATAAATAAAAAATGAGTGCATATATTTAAAAATGATTATTTTTAGATATCATGTTCTTTAATTTCATTGGATACTAAACACTTAGAAAAATCTTGAAAAGAAAAAAATGTGTACCTGTAAGTCTGTTGTTTGTGTGGGTATGCGTGTTATGTATGTGTGCACTTTAAGTCTTATTATAAATGAAGATCATTTGGTTTGGAAAGCATACACTGTACTATTAGTGCATGAGTGTAACTCTCCCAAGCTCAGTGAAGTGATTGACATTTGAAATGTGTATTTTCATAAAGAGTGCAGAGTGCAGTTGTTGGAATTATATTTTGGTATTTTGATTATGATAATTTTTTATATATATGAAACCAAAAGTTTTCATCCTCTTAGTTATCACCACATACTGTTTATATATATATAAATATATATGTAAATATATTTATGGTATATATGTATGTATGTATATACACTAATGTTATATGTGAAATACATTTGGATTAGCAAATTCATATGTATTAGCCACTTCTTAAGGAAAAAACTGGATTTTTCCAGTAAAAATTGCTATCATTATAAGGATAATAATTTCCTTTAGAAATTAAAATCACTCTGTCATTGAGTATCATGATTTCACTATTTTTATTACCTTCTCTTTCTTATTATTGGCTTTTCCCAAAATTTCTTATGTCAACAGAGTCCATGAGCAATATATCAAGATGGAAATTTATTCACCTGACAGGGACAAAATTCTCATTGATTATGGAGAGTCTCATGTATTAATACATAATACATTTATGAAAAATTGTGGAGAGGGGATGCATCCATAAGGTGAACTACAAATTGCTATATTATAGGGGTTTCTGTGACTACTCTAAAGAATATGGCAATACTTTAAACTATGTATTGAGTTTTAGAAACAATTTCCAGCCTTTCCACATGTTCTGTAATATTCTTTTCCTTCACAATAGAAACAGATTAGGTCCAGTAAGGGCCTGAATGAGACAAAATATTGTTTTAAATATTCCTAATTATTTAGCATGTTCCAGTTGTTTCGTTTCTTAGAAACATGTTTGTTACCACTAGTATCAATACTTTTGTCTTTCACTTACTTATTTTTGTACATTAGAAAAAGGCAAAAAGCAGTAAAATGTATATTGAAAAACACTTTTCTACCAAGTGCTAAGGAAGTCAGAACAAAACTATTGGTGGGAAGGTGGTACCATCATGAATTGGTTGAATACGGTAATCATCAACTACTGTAAGGAGTCTGAAGTTCCTGTATGGGGGAGGGGGGTTGGGGCTGTTAGTATAATAGGCAGAGTTTTGCAGATGTGAGGCAAGGGGAAAGAAAAACTATGAACTCAAGGAAATGCATCTGAATTCCTAGAGAGGATTGAAAATAAAAACAATCAGGGTTATAAGTATTGTGAGTTGGATATTAAGGCCAGTAGGGAGTGGGTTACAGAGTGGACAGAGTAGAGATGTGAGCTCTGATTTCCTACGTGCACTTTTGGGCAAGCCACTTACCTTCTGTTGATTAGGATTCAGATTTCCTCTCTACATATAAGGGGGCTCATTTATCATTTAATAAGTTTTGTTTGTGTTTCTCCCCACTTGGTGCCTACAGAATTTCCAGGCACTGTGCTAAATGCTGAAGATTCACTTGTCAATGAAATAAACATAAGTCTTGCTATTTTGAAGTTTATAGTCTAGAAACTTGGGTGAGGTATTTAAATACCTTCCACTGCTTTTTAACTGCTGGATAAAAGTTATGTAATTATGGAAAAGGAGATACATGCATATGGTGTTGACTCTTTCTGTGAGTTGAGTCAGTTGAAGCAATTAGATAAAACAAGATTTAATTCATCCCATTAAATATGCAGGCACAGAATACTATTGGAGGCAGCAAGTCAGTACTGAAAAGTCCATAGTGGACAGGTGTGATTATTTTTCCCCTGAAAGACAGATGAGTGCTTTGAGAGAAACTTTTATGAAATCATGGATCGTAAGTGTAAAACAATTTAGGAATAATGGTATTGGGTATCGTGGTGGTCCTCATGTTCTAAGATGTGCATGTTGAGGTGAACGGTGACAAGGCGTGTAACCGACTGAAGAAAAAGGTGATCAGCATGAAATCCCTTTTGCCTCCTCCAACATCATATAGGTCATTTACATAAGTATTGCATCATTATACCTAATTTTTAATCTTCAAAATAAAACCATTACAAGATAATAACACCACTTTATAGCTCTTGTTACATGTAACTGTTTTTTATACTTACTAATTTGCATATTGAAAACCCCAGTGTGAGTGTGATGGGTTGGCAGGACTCTGGGGTGATTTCTCAGCCGTGTCTCTGACCCTGTGTCCCCAGGCTGGAAGAATGCTTAGCCAGGTGCCTGACTTACAGTAAACTTCCATGGACACAAAATCACATCATTTCTTGCCATACTCAGATGACTTCAGAGTTCCCTTCTAACTCTAACATCCTATAATTTTCATATTAAGAAATTGTGATTCTTGTGAGTTGACTAGTAATTCATATTAATGGGACAAACGTTCTTTTAAATTGTGTACTTATTTGAGGTATAGCTGAGAGAAAAAGTCACAGATTAGCTAGAATCTCCAAAAATGGGTCAGGTGGTGTTGATTTCCAAAATTTCTTATTAGGATCCCCTCATTTGGGGAGCTGATATAGAAAGACATGTGGAACCAATCTCAGGGCCTTTAAAGGATTTTTGCTCTATTCAAAACTTGGAGTTTCCACATAGCTGTTTGCACCTTCTAAATGAGAGCCCTGGACAAATGACAAATTTAACTCACTGGGGGTTTTCATATCTCCCTGGAAGTGGCCTTAGCAGCAGCAGTACCTGCTTTGGACTAGAAATTGTGTGTGTGTGTGTGTGTGTCTAGGGGATGGGGGAGTGAGAAGATAAACTCTTTAATTCCTTGGGTCTCAGGTGCATTTTTGCAATGGGATGAGATTGAGCCTGCAGCAGTGTAAACATTTGAGCCCAAATCTAAGTGTGTTGCTTTAAGGATGGCATTGTAATTTAGTTTGACTTAGGTTGACTAGTCATATTCAATTCATGTCCATTCATTTGTCCAAATGCTGGTATTATTTCATACAGCAACAGATCCCTAACCTTTAATGATGTTCATAGCTTCTCATTCAAGCTCCTTGAGGCTTAGGTTGTGGTTTTTCAGGTCAGTTTTGTGTAATAATAAAGGCTTGAATATTGTTTTCATCTTTTAAGCCTCTTTCCACATCTTCTGGGAGGCTTTCTCTGACTCTTGAAGTGACCCTTCTCTCTATTATCCCTTCTGTACTTCATAGTCATAGAAACCACAGCAATAAGTTGGTTTGCTGATTTGTCTATAGACCTTTTGAGAGCACAATTCTGTATCCCTTTTCTTTGAATCCCCACAGGCTAAAATGTAGATGATAAACACACAAACAGATGCAGCAATCCAGTCATATGTTTACTTAACAGATGTTTGCCTCAAATCTGTCCTTTACTAGTGCTAGGAGTTGGGGAAGCTATGAAGGAGACAGATACAGTCTACAGTCTAGTCATGGAAATATGTTACATACAAGATGCCAGTAATTTCCAATCCTGTGAAGGGGCAGCACTGAGTATTAATGGGAACATTTAACAGAGATATTAGGTCAGGGGAAAGAGCTACAGGAAGCACTTTTAAGCTAAACCTGAAGTTTTATTTTTTCAAGTGAAAAATATTGAATATGGTCATTCATTCTATAAGAATTTTTACTAAGCATCAGCATTTTTTTTTAAAACTGAGCATCAGGTGCATGGGAAACTGGAAGGCACAAGTCAGAACCAGTTTCTCAGGGATTTCACTGAATCAACAGTCCATGAAAACATGTTAGATGATTCGTTGGGTCTTTCATAATGTTAACTCCAAATTGTACTTTGTTTTATAGTAGTCATGGACTTTCAATTCATATCAGTGGTATCCCTTTTACACATGGCTAACTTATGTATAAGGTCTGGCCATCTTTTATTTGTGGGCCTGGTTTTCCCATTCTCTGTAAACTTCCTACAAGTATATCCATTGAGTTTTCATTACAGAGATCTATTTATTCTTCCAAAAATTTGGGTTTAATTCTTATAATGTCTATATATGAAACAAACACTCATTTTGGTATCATAAGCCAGCTTAACAACTATTCTATTTTATCACAAATAGGTGTACAGGCAAATAGATCCCTGCCCTTTAATATGTTTCTTCTTAAGATCTTTGAAAATTCTTAGCACAATGTCCACATGAAGGCATTTAGTAAAGAGTAAAATAAGATAGTACATCATCAATCCAGTAGTATATTCTCTAATTAAAAGTTTATGTAGAGAAACTGGAAAATTCTAAAAACAGCAATCTTTCTACTAGTACTTGTTTTTCATTTTTCAACACATGTTTCCTATGCATTTTCTTTTGTCTCTATTGAGATAATATTCAGAAGGGGGAAAAAAGATCCTATGACTATATATAGAAATCTGGTCTTTATCATCATCCACACAGTTCTCCAAGCCAGGTTAGAGTGAGATGCATCAATATCCTGGACAGGCTAATAGTATGTTGCTCTTTCGTACTATTTTTTAAAAATATTTTTTAGTTGTCAATGGACCTTTATTTTATTTATTTATATGCAGTGCTGAGAATCGAACCAAGCGCTCTGCCACTGAACCACAGCCCCAGCCCTCTTTCCTACTATTTTTTGAATATCTGCTTCACAGTCATTATTTAGAAAGGCTAAGTATAGGTAGTGGTAACATACTCAGACAGCTACCAGGACTGTTCTTAGATGGCAAAGCATACATGTGGCTATCATTTTTCTTCCAACAAAAGTGGGAGTTATCTGTGTTGTCTTCCTCCCTAAATATATGTATTAGTTCACTCACCCTTGCTATAACAAAATACCTAGCACTGGGCAACTTATAAAGAGTTTTATTTGGCTCATGATTCTGGTAACTGGAAGGTCCAAACATCATGGAGTTGGTGTCCATCAAGGGCCTCTTGGCTGCACTATAACATGTCAGAGAAATGGAAAGGGAATTGGCTGTGTGCAGAAGGAGCTAAGGCATGGGGCAGCCTTACTTTATAACAACATGCTCTTGCCAGAGTGAATCCTTCTGGGACATTCCTTTAGAGGGTGGTTTAGAGGGTGAGGGTGACCTAATTACCTTTCACTAGGCCTCATCTCTTAAAGGTCACATTACCTTAGCACTGCCGTACCTGTGACCAAGGTTCTAGCACATGAATCTGGGGGGACAAACCCTATCCAAACCATAGCAGTATATTCCTAGCAACTCTTCCATATCAGCACCCCTCTTCCAGACCAGGACCTCTCCTCTTCATTCTAATAGCTCTACACTGTCCACTGTGGTGGACTGTTAATATTCAGCCCTCCTTCGCACTTGTGGCCATCAGGATGTTTCTATTTAGTTACTTGTGTATTGGTGTAGTTTACCATTTATAAATGTTGCTTTAGTGAGGATATATGAATTCCTATTGGCATGAAGGAATTCCTACCGACATGTATGATTTTATGTATATGAGGTAGATTCCTAAAAATGGAATTATTGGTTAAAGGGAAAGTATATTTAAAATTTGATAGATGCTGACAGTCTCCACTCCACAAAGATAGGGCCAAGCACTCTGCTGTTACCAGCAGGGTTAGAGATTGCCTTTGCTTACATACTTTATCTTTACTAATGGGACTTGGGAAAAAACAAACACACTGGTATTTCATTGACATTTTAATGAGCATTTCCGTAATGATGAGGTAGATTGAGCTCTTTTCAAATGTTTATAAACTATTTATATGTATTATTCTCTGAATTGCCTTTTTATTTCCTTAACTCTTATCTTTTGATTTGAAAGAAAAGCTCATAACCTTAATAAAATTAATTATTTGTTTGATTTATGTGTTGCAAATGGTTTGTCATTTGACTTTGTGGTGGTAATTGTCTTGTACCACATAGACGTTTAAAAATTTTATTTCCAGTTTTGCCAGTGCTCTCCCTTTAAATAGTAGATTTTGTGTCTGATATAGACAGGCATTTTTCGGATCCTTCTTTTAGTTCTGTATCCTCATTACAGTGACTTCAGGGCTTGGTCTCCTCATTCCCATACAAGTGTCTCTAGTTCTTCAGCATATTTGTGAAAATATAGTAGGTGCTTAAAAAGCATTTAGTAAATGGGGAAATGAGTGATGGTTAAGAGCATAGCTGAAATTCTGATCTGGTTGACATTGGGCTATTTACTCACTTTGTACTTGAAATTTGCTATATATAAAGGAAGGTAATAATACTAGCTAATTCATAGGGTTGTTGTGAACATATGAGTCTATTCATATAGGCTCTTAGAAGAGGGTCTGGTAGATATGAAATGCCTGACAAATGAATTTTATTCTGACTCTCAAAAGTCTTTTTGATTTCATGCACTTCTGGTATGCAACTCTCTTTTATTCTGAAAAGTTCCTTTTTGCTATGACTGAGAAGAGTGTTTGAACTCAGCCCTTTCTGAGGCCTGTCTAGAAGCATGGGCATGGAGGTGTTGGTATTCCTCACTCAAGTCTTTTCAGGGTTCAGTCTGCCATGGCTAGAACCTTCACACTGGCTAAGGCAACTATTGAGTCCAGATTCCAACTTCGCTTTGCCAAATGTAGAGAGAATTCTGAAAAAAATTCCTGTAGAAATTCCAATTAAAAGATAAAGGAAGCAGAAAGTGAAGCTAATTAATCTTAGAGCCTCTGCCATCTTTTGGTAAGTAACGTTGGTTTCTTTTAGGTTCTTTGCAAAAGGCCCAATGCTAATTGACAAAGGTAGTCGAATTGTTCTTGAGAGAGGGACTAGAGACAAATACTTCACATATCATTACAAAAGTTTAATCATAGTAGATTTATTAATAATCCTTAAAATAAAAAAGTAAATCTGATTTTGAGTTTACAAAGGAATTAGCTCAATAAGGGATATGATTGTCTAGAAGCATTTTCTTCTAGGAATCAGAGAGGGATTCTGTGTGGTCTAGAAGCACCTGTGGGTACAGAGTGTGAAAGTGGAAGGAAGATATAGGAACATGTCTGCTAATGGGCTGTTAATCACCCATCTGGGTCTGACTGTGTCTAGCCAGTGCTTTCCTTTTATTTAAAACCTTATTTGGGGGCAGGTTGCTGGAAATTTCTTCTCTTCATTTCTTCTCCATTCCTTCTGTGGTAATTCCTAACTCTTCCATTTGCTTTATTTATCTCCCTTTACCTTTCTGTGCTCCTTCAATAGCTAGTCCTTCTTTCTCCTTTTAGGCCATGAAATCACCCAGTCCCCACTCCCAGATCATTTGACTCTGGCTGTCCCTTCGGGCTTTAGAGACAGCCTGCCAGTGCCCGCTGGTTGACCTCAGCACTCACTTGTCCGATGATACTCTTTGTAGACACTACCTTTCTCTTTTTATTTTAACTAAATGATAACTGTCATAAAGTTGACTTTCTATACAGACAAAGTCTAAAGCCTTAATATATCCAATCAGATGACTTTCAAATATCCATTTATCCTTTTTCCTTCAACCTTAATGCTAAATGAAGTGAGAGAAATAGTAATGAAAATCAGAGTGGGAAGAGCCAAGAGGATTGTGAGAGGCCACTTTTAATGAGTGGAATATCCTCAAATGATAGCAAGTGACAGAGGAAATTCCACTTTGGGATCATTTAATAGACATTCTAGAAAACACTTTAAAAAGGGCACTGGACTCCAGTGGTAGTTTAGTTTCCTAAAAGGTCGTCTGTGGCTGGGGTGGACGTCCATCAGGAAAGAGCCAAGGAGCACATGCAGGTGCAGAGCGTAGGGAGTGCAGGAGGAAGGCCACCCATCGTGGGTCTCTACAGCAGGGAGATGACCTGCTCTCTCATTTGCAAAACCCTAAGGGCTTAAATGTCATGTTCCAAGTCATGCTGTGACTTCATGACAGATCAGGGAGCAGAATCTCAGTCTTTTTAAATTTTTTTTTTTTATAATTCTGGGAATTGTCTTCCATAGTTGTGCACTCTCTGGACTATGGAAGGAAATGCTCCTTCTCACTCCTCTCAGACTCTTGACTTAGTGAAAATCACAGGCCTGCTGCTCTGTGAGAGTTACCTTCCCTGCTCTAGTTTTACCTGTCAGTGTCTCAGGCTTTTGGTTCTGTCAACATGTCACAGCGATTAGATGTGAGGTTCCCTGAACCTTATGGACCTGCGGTTGAATCCTGTATAATGTAATCCTCAGTTTTCTTATCAGTAAAATGGCAAGAATTTGCCTCATAGTACTCCTTTGCGACTGATTTAAGATGCCTAATGCCTCATTCCCTGCCTAGGAATCACTTTTTATTAGGGATGAATTCTCTGGGCAGCTGGAGCAGGGTACAGGTCTTTCCTTCTTTTGTTTCTCTCTTCTGTAAAGTCCCTGGTACAGGGGTGGGGGGCGGACACACAGTTTTGTGGCTGCTCAGCCTCTTAGTATGGAGAGGAAAATATTTCCCTTTCTGGAGAACGCCTAAGGGGAACCGTGTGAACTTCTGTATTTCATTCTTTTTAAAAAATACGTTTATTTTGTTTATTTATTTCTGTGTGGTGCTGGGGATTGAACTGAGTGCCTCACACATGCTAGGCAAGCACTCTGCCACTGAGCCACAACCCCAGCCTGTATTTCATTCTTAATAACCATTCTCTACAATGAAAGATGGCAATAGAGGTGGAGGAGAATCAAGTTCACTATTTATGGCACATACTTTGCATTTGCCTATCTGTTTGTTTCCAAAGACCCTGTGTCTTTATTTGGCCTTTAATGAATCAATTCTGTGTCAGCTATCATCATCTCCATTTTATTTGGGGGTGAGGTGGGGAACTGAGGCACAGACACTGGGCTCATCCTCTTAGCATGTTTGAAGTCAAAGAAGATTGTAGACTTATTTACTTGAAAGTGAGCAGTCTTTCATTCCACAGCTTTCAAATAGAAGCAGCAAGGACCAGTGATGGCCCTAAGAGTTAGAAATAATCCTTTGGCCTCCCAGTCTCTCCTCTGGTGTTCCCTTTTGTTTAGGTATTTAGATCTGATTTTTTTTTTTTAACCCCTTTTCAACACCCCCACCCAAGAGAAAATTGCTTCTGCAAGAAAAAAGAATTGATTTGATATTAGTCACTTGTACCTGAGAGAGCTTTGAAAGCAGAGAAAACCTGACAGATCCCTAATTGTGTAATTAAAGGCTTTGGCTTTTGATTTTAAAAAAATGCATGGTTCTAGAAACTGATCTAGGAGGCATTTTTGTGGTGGAGGGGAAAGGTGCAGAGGGTGATATCTGTGGTGATATCTCTGCAGAACAATCCCCTTGCAAAGGTTGAGCCATTCAGAGGTCTTCCTTTTGATGCTCTAACTCAAAGGTCAGGAGACTTGCTAGGGTGGAGTCCACTAGCTTGAGTTATAGGAAAAACTGAGTAGTGGTTGGGCCTGCAAAACTATAGACATGTGTCTCACTTTGGGAATGCCACGTTGACTGTTTTAAATACATGGTGTGAAACAGCTAGAGGAAAACATATTCATATTCTCACTGGCAGGTTAAGGCACTTTACCACCCTGAAGGCATATCTGTTTTCTTTTATTGGAAATGTGCCACTTTTGGATACAGTATTTTAGTTTTTCATTGCTGTGAAAGGTGGACACACCTGTTGAGGATTTGTCCCAAGGACTGGTGGGACATTGACCCTACCATTCCTAAAAAAACCCACTCTAGTTCTGAGGTATAATAGATGGTATTTGAGAGACAGCTTGCCCCCTACCCTGTTTCACAGGAGTTGGATTTTTTAAAAATTACAACAGTAGCAGGATTGACCAGTTAATTACTTTATTATTATTTTAAGAAAATCAAATAAGTCCTAGCTCTTTTGGCTCACTTTTTTTTTTTCTTTTGCAGTGCTAGGGATCAAACCCAGAGCAAAACAAATAAATATGGCTGTTTATTTATCAACCACCTTCTCTGTGCATGATTGATACAGTGGATTTTACTTTGTGTATATTTGATAATCTGATCATAAATCACCATTTAAAAATATGTTTACATATAGCATATGTACTATGAAATATTTAATATATGGTCACATTATGTTGACAAGTCAAGATTGAGACAATCTGAGTGGGAACATATTTCCACAAACCACTATTAATTTATAGTTACTAAGATAATGGCATACACGTTCACTTTCAGTTCTGTCTGGGTAGCTCTGTAAATTGTGTATTGATTATGCTAATAGTGCTGGTGTCTTTATTACTTGTCTGCAGATACATGCAGATTGAATGCACATTTGGCAAGGTTTTCATTCTGTAGGAAAAAGTACACTTTTAAAATCTGGATTTTTGAGAGATTAAAACTAAAGAAAAATTAAACTCATATGGAAACTTAAGGATTTTTTTTGCATTCTAGGAAATGAAAAGTGCAGTTAAAAAGTTAAAAAATGATGTTTATATTTTTCCTTTGTTTCAAATTCCTTAAGGAAAGTGTTACAGAAATGGTACTAAATCAATAATAATCTATTTTTATAGTTTATTTTTGGTCGTGTGGCTTTTCTTGTTTTGTATAAGGCTGAAGGAACCCTAGACATTCAGGATTGTATGTTTTTTTAAATTTATTAGTCTAACTAGAAGAAGACAAAATGGATTTCTTTTTTTTCAATTATACATAAATTTTCTTGTAGCTTGTAATAGCTTATAAGGCATAAATCACAGTCTCACTTTTTGCTCTGATCTTTCATTGTATAAACATGTACCTTGCTTTATAGGATTTTTCTTTTTCCTTTTTTCTCTTTGCTGAGTCATCACATTACTGAAGCAACTGTTTAGAAACCACGTTCTTATCTTCCTAAACAAGATCACTTACAAATGTGGGCTTTCTACTAGTATGTTAGCTAGGAACAAAAAGAAAAAAAATCCTTTTTTTTCCCCTCACTTGTTTTCAAATAATTTTCTACTTTAATAGCAGTTTGATCTCTAGTTTGTTGAAGAATCATTTGGAGTTGCTGAAGGGAAAAAGAAAAAGGTTTTCATGTTCCTGGGTGTTATGATTCTATAGTGGGACATTAAATGCCCAAATGTGTTTACTTGACAGTGTTTACACAAAACCAGTTCTCCCTGGTTTTGCAATTTGATTGACTCTATCTAAACTTGCTGAAGAATTAAGAAGTGTTAGGGTTATAATGTCTCTCAAATACAAAGACTTCTTGCCCCAGATTTCCTTTGCTGGGTGAAGTAACACTTCCTCACTGTGCTATTATAACGGAGCCTCTAGGTTTATTTGGTAAAGAGGAAATAACTAGACATTTTCCCAAACATCCAAATGTCTAAATCCTAGCTTCAAAGAATTTCACTTATGACTGTGGTTCTTCTAAGGAGCATTTTTCAATGTATTTGGTCATTATTGAAGTAATTCATTTACCTCCAGAGTGGCTTTTTAACAGTTTTCAAATTACTTCACTGTAAAAAATTTAGAACTTGAATACCTGGATATTAAAAATATTTGTATGTAATATTTTTATTTATATTACATGGAATAAAGTCTTGAGGATTGGTTTAAGATTGAGCAGAGGAATGTCAAAGTTGGTTTTGTTTGTTTTTGCAGGTAGTTAGAGACTATATGAAGTTCAGGTGTGTCACTGTTGAAGGTGAAGGCATCAAGTAGTTGGAGTGAAGTCCCAAGTCTGACAAGGGGGAAGTCTAATGCCAATAAACCCAAACCCCAAAATCATCACAACAAATAACATAAAAACACATTGTTCACTGTAAAACTATCTACAACACACTTTGGAAAGGCAACTTTTTTTTTCTTTATTAGTGATAAGGAAAGGCGATTTGGACTTTGTGTAACCATTTGAGTCTTCTTTTGTATATTTGTCCTGATTCATTGTGGTTTCTTATCATATTTTCTTCTTTAAAAAGACGATATATACACTTTAAAATGAACATTTCAAAATATTTATTTTGGGCTCTATGCTATTCTTTTTCTTTCTTTCTTTCTTCTTTCTTTTTCTCCTTTCTTTCTTTTTCTTTCTTTTTAAGAAAAGAGGTTGATTTGGGCTCTGTTTTGGAGGCTGCAATTACAAACAGCAAAAGATAGACTCTGGGGAGAGTGGCCTTTGGCTGTATCACACAATGGCAGGAGCATGTATGTATCTCTGGGTAGGGTTTTATATTATTGAAAGTAGTGGTCTACCATTATTACTTAGTCTTGTGAAAAGGATGGTGAACTGCATGTAGAATCATGTTAACCTACTTAAAATAATGGTTAATAATTTCTTAAAAGATGAAATATAAAAGATATTAGAATTAGTATCTGTTTTTGTTTTCAGTTAAATTTTACATTTATTTTTCTTTGGACTCTTGTGCATTTGAAATAAAACTGAGGTAGAAGACTCACTGAAGATCTCTTCAGTCCCAGTCAATGTCTTTGGGGTCCCTGCAAACTTCTTTTACTAGAGCAAAATGTTAGCTGATGTGATAGTTCTGTCCAGATTTTCTTCAGCTTTGGTGTTTATTTGCCACCATTTAGGTGAGTAGGAAGATAAGTAAAAGAAAAAAAACCTGTGTGAGAATAGCTAGAAAAGTAAGCCATTAGCCTAGATGAATATACCTATTTTGAAACCAATACATCAATTTCACCTCTAGGAATTTCTCCACTAAACCTGATGCCAGGCAAATACTGAAACAGGTCCACTTTCTTTTACCCATAGTCAACCTAGATCCTGTTTATATAGAGATTTTCAGATCCATCATTTCCTTTTTTTGCCACTGACATAGTTTGCACTTCCTCTTCTTTCCTGGCTTGTGTTCTGTACTAGTCTTTCTGCTTTCTGGTCTGGTCTTAGTCTATTCCATCCTTTCAATGACCAATGGAGCATCTTTCTAAAATGCCAACCAGATCAGTTATTCCCTACTTCAGATTCCTTGAAGACTCTCATAAGGCTGAGTCTGTCATGTGAACATTTCACTCAGTGGTACCTTCTTGATCTAGTCACTTTTACAGCCTTGTCTCTTATTTCTGCCTCTCTTTGTACTCTATCCAGAGCCCCTCGTTTGAGTGGCACAGAAGTACTTGCACTTCCTTGAAAGCCTGATGTTGCTGTATGCATATGTGGCTTTGCTCACGTGTCCTAGGTTTGGAGAATTGTGTTCTGTTTGTCCTCAGTGCCATCTTTCCTTCAAAACTTAGAGCTGTTTTGCATTGGGTAAAATGTTCCTGCCCTGATCTAGATGCTCCGCCATTTAAGCACTTGTTCCTTTTTCTGTACTCATTGATTTCATCTGTTTATCTTCCAGTATGAGAGTGTTTGCCAGGCCTTTTTATATCATGACATATGCAGAAAAATGTTACGTTTCAAATGGCAAACTTGGGTATGTAGACAAAGCCACACAAGGCAAGAGAAACATATTTGTAATTTCTAGTCACTCCAGGTTATCCCTGGCTACCTTGAGTGTTAAAAGCATAGGTATCCCCAAACCTCTAACCTGCTTTGGACCACCTGGTTAGGAAACTAGAGCAGAATGCAAAGATCTTTGAACAGGGACGGGGTTCATCTTAGATTTTGTACCTCCAGGGTCTTAGCCAAATGCCTAATGTCTCATAGATTCCCAGTAAGTATTTGTTTACTGCAGTTGTGACAAGACAGCTATAGTGATTCATTCTCAAGTTAGATGACCTTCGGGTAGGACTATGTTTCTAACTTCTCTTCATTTGAAAATGGATGTGCTGAAGTTGCTTTCTTCTGTTGGGTCTTTCTTTAACTTAATGATAAAGAGGGACTAAGTAGAAGACAGAGATTTGTGTGTAATTTTCTGATTGGAAGAGGAGAAACTTTTAATTTGATTCCAAAGCGTGTGTGTATGTGTGTGTGTGTGTGTGTGTGTGTGTGTGTTTAACCTCTCCCAGGGCTAATTTCTTTCCATTCGCATCCTCCTACAAGGAATTTCATTGTGGATAGAGAGTGGTAATAAATTCATGTTTGGCATGTTCTCCTTGATAATAGTGCATCTGTGATATTTCTCTTTCAAGGACCACGGTAGACCTGTAGAACAATCAAGCAAAACCACAGAAATTCTTTCAACAGTGTTTTTTTTTTTTTTTTTAATGTGGAGATAATTCATTCCGTCTCAGATTTTATAGACAAAGGAATGAACAAATAGAAGAAAAGGGGTTTCCTCTCCTTCCTTCTATAAAACTATGTAATCACTTACAGAGGATACAGTGTTTGGAAAATAAACATTGCAGAACAAGCTAGAAGAGCATCTTCTTAACCTTGACCACATGTGCTCTTTGGACCTGTTGGTGCATATCCAGGTCTCTACCCGGAATGATGTCCCTGTTCTTCTAAGATGAGGCTGTAGTCCTTGGGTGCTCATCGCTAGCCATCCCACCAATTGCTTTTGTTTTTGTTTTGTTTTGTTTGTTTACTTTTCGTTGAGAGTAAGAGAAAAAAATGAGACAGCAGACCAGCAGGCAAGTGTGGGACAGACGGCTGCACAGTCTGGCAGTGCTGCAATCCTTCATTAGAGCCTGCTTGCCATTTTATAACAGTGTGCGATTTATTTTCCCTAAATCTGTTTTCATCTTATGGGATTTCAAGTTAGAATGCATATCTAGAGCCCAGAAAGCACAAAATAATGATCCCGCCCTTTGGTTTTTGAAAACTAGGAAGGCTTTCTGTTTCTCATTAACTCTTTGTAGCCTGAAGGTAACTTTTCGTCTGTTCTTAAAAAGTATAAAGAGAAACAGTGAATATGATTTGATGCATGTGTAGGGAAGAAGTATTTTCAGACCTGGTTTGATTTACACAGGTAGTCTTTGATTTATTTTTTTCCCCATTCTAAATATGTCAGTAAACCTACCTGTTTAGTGACTTGTACACGCACGTGTGAAATTTAAATACAATGTCAGACAATTAGTTATTTTTTGGCCCACGAAGGTTGTTGATCTTAGGTGGTTAGGCATTGTTGTAGTGATTTTGGGGAGATTTGAGTGTGGAATGTATTTGTATAAATCATTCATTCACTTAACTAGTGTTCCTAAATATAAGACACTGGGTTTACTAAAACCCCTTTTTTAAAAAAATATATTTTTAGTTGTAGATAGACACAATGCCTTTATTTATTTATTTTTATGTGGTGCTGAGGATTGAACCCAGTGTCTCACATGCGCTAGGCAAGCACTCTACCACTGAGACACAACCCCAGACCCTAAAACCCATTTTTAAAAGAAGGTATCTTTAGGTACTTTATAAAATAACAAAACCCTTTTTTGTCTTTACTTTTCCACTAGTAATATGGTATTAGGACCACTTTTTCTTCAATATTTATTTTTTGTAGTTGTAGGTAATTAAGATCCAGGAGGTCATGGTTATCATAATAAAACCAATACTTGTTTCTTTAGAGCAGTAGGTATTTTTTATTCGGTGGTTTCTTGAACTCACTTGGCACTGTGTTGGTTGACTTAAGATTGAGTAATTCATGCCATGGTTGTTTAATTTGGTGAAAAGCTGGCTATGACCAGAGAACAAAATGTTAGGAAATGGTCCAGTTTTAAGTTTGCGTGTGTGTATAAGTGGAGTATTTTGGGTTCATTCATCTCTTGCCAACCTTAGTTGTTAAGTAATCTTCTTGCATTCATATTTACATCATCCTCAGAATCTTGTGTTTCTGCCACTCTCATAAAAACAGACTCTGTTTTTAAGGTAGGGCTTCATTCTTGGACTTAACCAGGAAAAGCCTCATTTATATCTCCTGCAAGAAGGAGGAGGGCCTGCACTGTACACTCACTGCCAGAAGTTTTTATAGTAATACTTTGTATCTAGGCTCTGGCTCTTACCATTAAATGTGCTTTTTATAGAGTACCAAGTTATAAATGTAGTGCAGCTACGGCATATTAATCTTACTGCAGAGATTTAATGAGGCAGTTGTTTTGCGATGGACACTATTGGGAGCAGAGAGCGACAGAGTTTTACTTTACCACTGAGCTTCAGAAATATTCCTTGCCTGGTAATAATTATAACCACATGATCTCTTAGTTTTTCTTTCTTTTGCCAGTGCTTTTCCATGCAAAAGTGGCTTGGAAGGAGGTCCATTTCTAGGCAGTGAAATGGATTGGAAATTGGGCTGTTCTCTCAGTAGTTTGACATTTTAGCTTTGATCAGGCATGGGATCCTTGTTGCAAAGAGAGAAATATGTAAGACGAGTTTCAAGAATACAGATAGTCTTTGCCAGTCCACTGAGATGGCTTTTAGATATTCATTACTTTTACTTGACTTTTATATAGGTTATAAAAAGTAAATGTGGTGAAACCTCATTTTTACATGGACAGAATAGAATTTCTGCTGGTTGGCCTTAAACTGATCCCACACTTGAAATTAATTGAAGTCCATGGGTTTATTGCCTCCAATACTTTTAAGCCAGTGCAATTTTTCATTTTCTCCAAAGTTGTAATTGTATTAAACCAAGTTAAAGCAATAACAATCTTTATGACGAGGAGGATGAGAAGAAGGAAAGAAGTACCTGCCAGAGAACATAATAAGGGGAAAATCATACCTCTTTTAAATTCTCATTTATAGGTAATGTTAACAGAATTGGAAACAGAATGTTGCCATTTATTTTAGTAATAATAATTGTGTCTGTATTCCAAAATTCAGCCTTTGATTCACATCAGAACACTGTAAATCCAGTGTTCCGTGGCACCCTCTGGAAGGGGTAACTGCAAAGTTGGTTGAGCAGGTGAGATCATTTGTGATGGATGCAGCATTCCTGAGCCACATCATTTAGGGCAGGGGAGAGCATAGTGCCTGTAGCTAAGACGTGCTTTGCAGTTGCCCTGTAGGGGGTATGGGGATATTTTAAAATATTGCCCTTTGTGTGGGTTTATAGCCAACAACGTAGCTGGAAGAACAATTGTCCTTCATGTAGTGGTGCTGGGGGCAGGGCAGTTACTACTTACAGGCATGGACCTTGTATTTATAACCCCTTAGGTTGAAGTCAGAGGTTTGAATGGCTAGCAGAGTAATACAATTATTTTTTATGATTGGATCTCAAAGGACTTTATAAAAACTACATCACTAAGGCCATGTGCAATTACTGAAGTGTAGCCACCTGTGGGAAAGGAATGGTTGACAATGTAAGCTTTCTAGAATCTTCCTACATCAACTGGCATTAGGAACGGAAACCCCTAACATAAATAAACACATCTTTTGAATGGGCAAGAAAGAATTTCTCATGAAAGTGAAGGTTGGAAAAACCTCCTTACAAAGAGAGAGACTGAGATTCTAGTACTCATTACACTAAGGCATCATAGGCTATAATCGAACCCACCTCCCAGAGGGTCCTGCTTAAGTGTTGACCTAAAAACAAATTCGCCAGTTGGCTGGAGCATGCATCCTCAAGTTGCAGCAGAAGTGAATAAGCTTGACTGACTTCAGTCCCTGAAGGGTTCTATCTGTAAATGCAGAAGTGGAAGCAAAAACATTTTTATTAGTGTTGAAATGACCCTCATTCTAATAACTAGCCATAGTGTCAGAAGCATGGGCTGGGTCACTTTTCAGCTTTTAAGAGCGAAAGCATCATGCATTCATATTTGCTTGGTATTTTTTATATTAGATTTGTGTAAAGTGCTCATCTTCTTGAATAATAAGGAAGGTGAGTTTTTATCATTTTTGTCTGCATACTACTTAAAGTATTCCGAGAATCTCCTTATTTAAAAACAAACAGGTCTGCAAACTTGATGTGTAGCATTTAAATAATCATATTAAAATTCAGACCTAACACCCACATTTCCCCGAGTGCTGTCAGTTTTTTGAGAAACTGGAAACTCATGCTAAACAACCAAGAGTATTCAGAGTGTGCCTGCTGCTTCCCAACAAGTATTTAGTGGCATGGGGGACACTTAGCCATAGTGGGGACAGTTATTTATTTTCTTGAATTGCTCTCTAGTTTGTCAGTATTTTACCACTTGGCTTTAGGTTTTGGAACATCTTTGGACCATTACCCATTTGTTGTGTCTGTAGCTTTAGATGAAACATTTAAAATCAGGAAACTCAAATGGTGGGCCTTATAGTGTCGATTTTGGAAAATGTAGATGCTTTTTAATTTGGAGGTAACTAGTCTTTTCCTGTATGCAGAAAAAATAGTAATAAAGGACTTTTTAAGGAACTCTCTCTTTTTTCCTTCTTCCCCTTTTTAGCATCACTAAATATTATTTACCAAGCACTCACCTGGAGACAGTGCTGTGCTGGGCAAAGCATAAGACAAACCGAAAAGATCCTGTGATTACTCCCCCAGGAACAAACAGTCTGAATCTCAGTATATTGAAATGGGCACTGTGAAGAGCATTGAGATAATAATTTTCCAGATGGCAAATCAACCCAAATTACCAATTTACTTAAATACTATGTTTAAAAAAACAACAACAAACAAAACTACTTGCTCTTTGAGATGGGAATTCTGCTTTTTTCATGAACTTGAGAAATGGTTATATATGATGCAATGTGGGTTAATTCTGGCATATGAATCATTTGAAGGCTGGTGATAGAGTTAAGTCCATTGCAGATGCAAAGAAAGGCTTTGGAACAACTGCCAGATGCAAAAAAACATACATAAGTGACTTGTAGAAGTTGGGTTCCTGGAAATGCGTTACATGCAGAAGCATGTTACATGCAAGGTAGCAGGATGCACTTTCAAATGGCAGGATAAAAGGTGGTAGCATTTGAGAACTCTTCTCTAAAATACTTGATTGTTTTTGGTTGTGTGGAATTTTGGATGCAACATTTCAAATATTTAATGAAGCATTTAAAACATTAAATACGTTTTTATTTAAAGCATAAAATTTATTGTAGTTATATTAAAATTAATATAGTCATATTGAGAAATATGACTATAGATAATTCTTTGTATATTTTTTAGGTATCTTGATATAACATTTTTGTGACTATTGCATTGATTAGTCAAGGTCTTATAGAAAATAGAAATCTCTAGTTTGATTTGAAACATAATTTATTTCTGACTTTGGAGGACTTTTTGCAATTAGTATCCTATAAATTAAGTCACTGATTATATTATCCTAATTTCTCCTAGAGAGGCATACTCTTTCTCTGTCCCTCTCCCCCTCTTCTCTCATCCACCTCCACTCTCTTCTGCAGAGGAGCAAAGGCACCAGAGTTTGGGGGGATACTTCACCAGAATGAGTCAAAGCTCAGCATAAATAATAGGTCCTATTTATTGAGGGCTGGCCATGTGGCTCAGTGGTAGAGTCCTTGCCTAGCATGTGTAAGGCCCTGGGTTCAGTCCCCAGCACTGCACAAGCAACAAAAGGAGTATTTATTGAACCTTAAGTAAAAGCTTTATATATGCTTTACCCTTTTATTTTCCCTGCTGTTTGTGTATCATTCCTAGGGTTAAAATGGAACTATATTTAGTTCTCACAACATTTATCTTTTCAGCATTGATAATGCCAATTCAAGTTGCTGATTTGATTAAGATTCATAATTGCTCTTCATATATTTTCTTTTTTTCTCATAATTTTGAAAAAAAGACATACTGATATATTTGTTCTTTCAAACACTTGAGTTTGTGTTTGAAAGAATGTTTTGCTGTGTGGTACAGCTTGTTTTGGTATTGCCATCTAACAAATAATGGAGTAACTGTGTGTTTTGACCAGTTTATAAGTAAAGGTCAATTTTGTGCCTATGGTAATTAGCTTTAGCTTATTCTAGACTTTTGTTTAATTCTGGTAATTTCCCATGAAAGAGTATATTTAACAGAAAAAAAGTTCATTCTTAAGCACAGTGTTTTTTTTCCCCTTTGCACTGGAGACTGTTTAATTTTAGAAGTGATTTATCTCTCTCTCTTAAGAAAAAACTCCTAAAAGACTGTGGACAAAAATGACAAAGTTAATCTTATGGGTAGACGGGTTATTTGAAAGGAGAGGTAGGGAAAGAGCTGCAGAGTGGGGAAAAAGGAAGAAGTCTTTTTTAATCATAGAAAGACTGACAAATTTTAGGGAAAGTTCACTTTTGATCCTTCTGTAATAAAATCTGCAACGAAACCCTCCTACTGCAGCTTCAAGGAAAATGGTGTTTCTGGTTTTGGTAGCAAGAAGATTAAATGTTACTTTAAAAGAACCTGTCTTTAAACCCCATACTTACAGTCTTGGTTTTCTTTCAGACCCCAACTGTAAACTTGAAGACAAGACTGAAGATGGAGAGGCAATAGATTGTAAGAAGAGGCCGGAAGACGGGGAGGAGTTGGAAGACGAAGCTGTGCACAGCTGCGACAGTTGCCTCCAGGTGTTTGAATCACTGAGCGATATCACAGAACACAAGATTAATCAATGTCAGCTGACAGGTAAACAATACTTAGCGCTTCTTGTCTTCTCAGATTGTTCTATTTCTGAATTTTTTTTCTATTTGTTCCTCTATGTGATTTTTCTCTTCCAATTATTTTACTACTATACTTGAAATCCTAGGTAAGTTTAAAGGTGCTTTTGCAAGAATTTCAAGATGGTTGTTTGAGGCAACCCCAGTGTTAATGTTCTTTTTAGGTTTTGAATTATAACCACCTAGATTTTAATAGCTAGTGGATATGCTTTCCTTTTCTTTTACCTGTTTTTCTTCTTTTTCTTTCTTTTTTTTTCTTTTGCTGCAGTGATACCATGCAAGAGCAGAATGTAATATTAAATGACTAAAAGTTTTTAAAAAAGCCTTTTGAACATTTTCTAAAGCAATTTAGCATGCGTTTACTTATTTTAGCTTTAATATTGTCTCCTTTAGGAAATATCCCCGTCTCTCTCTGCCCAAATTTGTGTTTCCCTAAAATCTGACATGCTTTCTTTGGTGCTAGAAATTGAACTCATAGCCTCACACATGTGAGCACATGCTCGACCACTGAGCTGTGTCCTCAGCCTTCATACCACAGTCTTCACTGAATGGGTTCACTTCTCTAACTCCCTCATTGGACTGAGAACTCATGGCTGGCTGGATCTGTATCTAATTCATTGCTGCATTTTCTGAGCTTAGCACAGTGCCGGGCCTATAGTAGGTACACTAAAGCCTGCAAGCTTTCTGCTATACAGTTCATTGGAAGAGTCAGATTTAAAGTCACATGAGGAATAGTACGTTCAATGTAATGACTGAATGAAACTGAAACTCAAGTTTGTTGACTATCAATCCTCTTTAAAAATCATTGCCTTGGATTCTTCATCCATTAATCCAATGATGGATCAAAGTATGGATCAAAAATACTTAGATCAAGTATGGATCAGAAATACTTGGGGGAAAAAAAAGCATCTGTCCTGAACAAGTTCAGACTTTTAAAACTTTTGTCATTCTTTCCTCTATAATATAACAACTATTTATGAATCATATACATTGTATTAGGTATCATAAGTAATAAAGACGATTTAAAGTAAATAGGAAAATGTGTGGAGGTAATATGTAAATTCTATGCCATTTCTTATAAGGGACTGAATGTCCATGAGCTTTGATATTCTTGGGGGGGTCCTGGAACCATATGGATACCAAGAGGATTACTAGATAACCTACAAGTATGCTCTAGATGTCCTTGGGTGGGGATATTAGAAATATGTCTATTTTTATATACTTTTTGTTTTTCTCTGCCTATTTGAAGTGAGATCACTCCTGTGAATGTGTGTCTTTATGTGTGTGTGTGTGTTGTGTGTGTATCTCGCTCTCATTTTTCTAGCACAGATCTTTCTTCAATTGACTGTGTATAGGAAGTGAATTTACTAGACAAATGGTTTCAACTATTTTTCATGGAATATATTTTTGTAAGATTTTAATGGGAGTTCCATTTTAACAAGATTCTTGAACAGATTATTGTGGAAATATTGGATTAAGTCCAGTTAAGTAGGATCCTTTATTAACATGTATTGTGACTCTTCAAGAAGGAATTATAATGAGCAAGTTTATAAGGCCATGGATTCTTCCTTTTGGAAAGCTTATTATTTTTTTGGAATGATAATATTGGACATGTAAATATTTGTTGTAGAGCTTATGTACAACCTGTTTTGATGTAATTGCTAACTGCAAAAACTTTTATAATTAATATTATTCACATATATCTAGTTCTCCAATTACTTATACTTTGTCTCATTTATCATTCATATACTTCTTCCCCCGGCCTCTCTCTCTGCCTCCCTTCTTTCCTCCCTTTCCTTTGTCATCATTTGAAGAAAGGTTCAAGGTATCTCCCCTACTTCCACAAGGACATCCTTTGTATTTCCTATGAACAGATACATTTTTCTGTATCACTGAAGTATATTTACCAAAATCAAGAAAGTTTAACATTTAACACTGATAGATACTATTGTTTAATCTACAAACCATGTTTAAGTTTAAGTGTTTTAAATGAAATGAAATTATGTTCTGATCATGGCCTTGATGGTTTATTCCCTCCTTATACAGGATTTGGAATCATTTCATTGTCATGCCTCTTCTGCCTCCTTTAATCTGGAATGGCCCCTTAGCCTTTCTTTGTCTTTCTTGATCAGGACATTTTTGAAGAATACCAGCATTAACTTCATAGAAGGCCCATCAGTTTGGGTTGCCTGATGTCTTCTCATTATTATATTCAGGTTATATACTTGTAACAGGGACACCGAAGTGATGCCATATCCTTATTAGTATATCAGGAAGTACATGATGTTGGTTTTTTCCAAAGTTGGTGATGTTAACATCGAATACTTGTTGAAAGTGGCATCTGCCAACTTTCTCTAATGTTAAGTTACCATTTCCCTTTGTGTACACTACATACTCTGACACTGTGTAAATATTCCTAACTTCTTAAAACTTTCACTCACTATTTTTTATCCATTGTAATTTCATAATTTCTGTTCCTAGTTGGCCTGATGCAATTTCCTTTCTTATTCATTTGTTCTTTGTTTGTTCACATCACCATGGACTCAGATTTTTATTTAATTCAATAAGTCATAATTCATTATTATCAATATTTTGATTCTTATCTTGCCCTAGTCTTTCTCAAAGGGCATACATTCAAACTGGATCCTGTGTCTGTTTAATGTATCCCCATTATTTGAGGACTTCCTTAGTTTTGGAAGCGAACAGATGCTCTGGGTCATCGTGGTTTTTTTTCCCCCTTGTCCTGGTTTTGCAATCAGCCCTTTAAAAAATGTATTTATTTATTTATTTATTTACGGAGCCCTGGTTTGTTTATTTATTTAATTATCTATCTATCTATCTATCTATCTATTTATTTATGGAGCCCTGGTTGATTTAAGAGGACAAGGTTTTATATGTCAAGATATGAGTATTATATTGATGTTCTCGTTGCTACAAGTGCACCATTGTCTATAGAACTCTTAGCTAATAGAACTAGAAAATGTATGTGCATACTTAATATGACATATAAAATACACATAATATATTTGACAAAATTCACACATGTATAAGTATATAAACACATATATATTTTTGCCCTCTGTTCATATTGATGCCTCCCGTTCAATCCAATATCTTAGATACAGTCTACCTAGTCTTTTTCTTTTCTATATTGATATCTGCCTTCTTTAATAGACAAAAGCCTGACTGCCATCATCTTCCAAGTGTTTTGTCATTTGCTAGAATCTAGAATACACATTTCACTAGTTTCAAAACTGCTAACTTATGCTACCGAAGTAAGTAGACCAACTCACTAGAGTTCAATATTGTTTATAATTAGAACTGCTATAAATTTTAATGCCACATTTAGTGAAATTAATAACAAGTATGTAACTTAATGAATTTTGGCAAAATGCATAAACCCATATGACACATTCCTCTTTAGATATAATTTTTTGCATCTCAGAAGTTTCCACATCTTCCTTGCTGATCAATAATTCTCCATTAGAAGTAACCAGTTTCTAAGATCTTAAACCATAAATTTGTTTGAACTGTTATAAATGGGATCATTTACTGTGATTTCTTTCCCAGCTTCTTTGGTTTGGCATGTCAGTGAGATTTATTCTTGTTATTGTGTATCTACATAGTATGTTTCTTTTCTTTTTCTTTTGTTCTTGCAAAGTTGCCTAGGCTGGCCTCATATTCCATATCCTCCCATCTCAGCCTCCCAAGTGCCTGAGATTACAGGCGTGTGCCACTCTGCTTGGTGTAGTAGTGTGTGGCTTTTTATTCCTGAGTAGTATTAAGCATGAATGAATACTACTACTGCTCCTGTATGAATATGCAAGTTTGTTTTCTGTTCTCTTGTTGATGGACATTTTGATTATTTTTAGTTTTTGGCTATTATGAATCAAGTTCTTATATAGATATTTTTGTGGACATGTGTTCTATTTCTCTTGGATTAAGAAGATAAGAGTAGAATTGCTGAGTCTTTGAGAGAGGGAATGGGGGTAGGATACTTTTGTCGGTATGAAAAACTTCCAAACCAGTAGTGCATCAGAGTTCTCGTCCTTGGACATCCTCACTACCATGTCCATCTTTTAAATGTTGACATCGTGTTGAGTGTGTATTGGTATTCTTTGTGGATGTTTACATTTTCTAGCTCACACATTTCATTGACTTGATTTAATGCCTGTGTTCATCTAAATATATTATTGAGAAAACTCTATTGAATGTAGATTGGTAAAATATTCTTTTAATTTGGCTGGCTGGGACTTTAAAGGAAGCTTTACTCAGGTAGAATCAACACTCACGTTGGGGTTAAGTCATAGGAATTTGAGTCTGTAAACCCAAGTGACCTGCTCAGGGCATGTTAAACTAGCAAGAAATCTTATCTAAGGGAAGAATGGGTCATTTCTTTTTTTAGAGTTACTTTATTTTTAATTTTTATTAATTTAATTTTGCGGAACTGGGAATAGAACCCAGGGCCGTTTGTACATGCTAGGCAAGCTATAGCCCCAGCCTTAGGCTATAAAATCCAAATAATTTAATAAATTATTATTAATAGCATTATTTCTGTCTCATACAACTTAAATAATATTTGTGCAGTAAAAGTTGGATTTTCTGCACATGGTATGGTGAAGATAATATATATGGGTTAACTGTTATTTTCCTAAAAAATACCTAGTAAAATATCTGGTTTATTTTTATCTTAAGGTTTCTAAAAGCAGGGAAGCTGTCATGAGCTCATACAACCATCACATTCTAACCAAACGTAAGCAACAAAGGCAACTTAGGGAAACACGTGTCAGGAATGAGTGACTCTGCAGAGCCTGGTTCCTGTTTGCTGTTGGTCAGGATGATTTTGGGGTGAAGGGAGATTCAGGAGGCAAAGCCAAAGTGGAAGATGGGGAGAGAGCGAAAAAGGCTGGGGGCAGGAAGAAAATTGGGTGTCATTCACATTTGTTGAAGGTGTTAAAGTTGAAATTTGAGTTGGCAGAGGAACTCTGATCTGGAAAAGATGAGGGACACTTGGAAGCACTTTAATTTTAAAAAGTCAGGCGATGTCTGCCTTTTCCTTGGTTCAGACCTGCTTAGTGTAAGGGGGTAGGACAGGACTGGCTCTTAGCCTTGGTTGCCTCCTGCTTCAGTTTACTCTATTGGTACTTGTTTTGTTTTCTCTTTGTTTTCCTTTTCAACTGGCAAGGTGCTGCATTTATCAAAGGAGAGTACTTGTATTTGTTTTCTTTTATCCCCTTTTGGTTTGACTCTTTTTATTTTCCATTGTTCTTTTCCATTCCTTCTGTCTTTATCTGGCCCATTTGTATCTTTGTAAATTTGCCCCTGGTTCTTGTGCATCTCTGAGACTCTTAAATTCCTTGTCCATGTTCCCCTTCATCCTTTCTCCCTGTGTGTTTCATAGACATTTTTTTTTCTTTTGGTAGTACTAGGGATGGGAGCTAGGGCCTCATGAATACTAAGCACATGCCCTACCACTGAGCTACATCCTCTAACGTTCCATAGACTCTTCCAAGCTTTTTCAGCATGTTCTTTGATCCTTGTGGCTTCCCTTCTGTTAGTCTTGTAGTTTTTATCTAGATATTTGGCTTTACTCAGTTTGAGAATAATTTGTATGAAGAAAGGGAATTCCGAGAACCGGAAGGTTAGTGTTAGAGTAGAATTTAAAGAGAAAGAAGCCTTGCAACTGGTTGATTTGCAAATAACAGAAAACAGGTATTCCATTGTCTGAAGCCTATGGGATTACTTAGTGTGGTTCTGGTTTAAGACGGCCATAGGAATTCTGCCCAGGTTCTTCCTCTTGGTAACTTCAGATCTATTTATTTGGTAACTTTCCTCCTCAAGGATGATGCATATTCCTTCTAGAGTCTGACTCAAGGAAAACAGATTTATTTCACACCAAAAAACTTGAAATCCTGGTACAGTCTTACCAAATGACCAGTCTAGTCCTTTGAAGATGAAGGTCAAATGTAGAATAAGACGGTCAGTTTTAGTCTCAGATTTGAAAGTCAGCTTGAGGATTGAGAATGTGCCAGATCATGAGTAAATGTAAGTATAGACAGGATCCAGCAAGGGTTGTAGGGATCGAGAGTGAGGGTGTCACACACACAGTTCATGGAGTATATCTCTGAGAGGTATTCTGGAATGTAGATACTGTTCTTGATATTTAAAAAGACAAAATAGCCCCTAAAGCTAGCAGAGGACCAGGTAACTTGGAGATGAGTTCTTCCATCTTTGTGTCATGTTACAGTTTTCCTCTAGTCCACCATCCAGCATGTGTAAGTAGGTTACATATTGTCCTTGCGTGAAGGAATGAGGGGAAAGGTGAAGGAAAAAATTAAATCCCACTCTTCAGTTGTAGCCGTGGATGGAAACCACCTGCCTGGCCCCGGCCTTGCTGTCTTTTTCCTGGAGGCTGGGAAAGGAGGGGAATCAACACTCTAATGCTGTTGGGACTCTCTGATGCAGAAGACAGATTATCAAAATATATATTTAAAGAAGGAAAAGCACAGAGAACCTCTCATTTTACTAATCCACAAACCCTATCATTTCTTGCCAATTCCCTCAGGGGGTGGGGAGGGCTAGAAGCCAGAGGGGTCTCATCACACTTCTCAACAAAGATTTAATAGCAGGGTGCTATGGGGAAGGCTGAGATTACTGAGACTTTATTATGCTTACAAAACTGAGTAAGAACCCAGCATTGTAAATCATCAAAACTAAGCTACACTTAACAGGATAAATGTGTAAAGTGCGTTTGGTAATGCAGGATGCTTGTTCTGTCATTTTTCTGTCTCTCCTGCTAATTTGAAAACTTGAGTTGTCTGTTAAGTGTTCTTTCACATAATTAATGTGAATTGCTTGGGTGTAAATGCAGAAAACACTAAATGGTGTTGTATTAGTTTATTAGTTTTAACCCATGGTCCACCATACTAGTGATGTTGGGTAGGTAGAAGTGGTAGTAAATTTGCCCTAGTTTGGGGGGATGTGTTTGCAGATCAGATTTATAAAGCCCTAACCAGATTCATGACTTTTTTTTTTTTACAACATTTATAAATATTTCTCTGAGCATTCAAGTTTTTTTAGGAAAATGAACTTATTTGCTGAGTGAATGAACTGATTTAATGAGTGAATGCTGTACTTCAGTATAGAGTAGTATGTTCACTTAATTTCATTTTGAAAGTTAGAATACTGCCTGGGAACTTCACAAATTTTTTTTTTGTGGATTGAAACCTTAAGGCATTTGCAATATTATGATCATTATCATCTTTTAGACAAATAATTTAAAAAAAAAATGAAAGTGAGTATATATGTGTTATATGATTGTGATAAATTAAAGGTTCCACTGGACAGTAGTACTCTGATAGCTAATTCTATTGGCAGTGGGAATATGAGAAATAAATATTTTACAGAATGAAGGTTTTCTTTTCTTTTTTTTTTTTTTGGTACCAGGGATTAAATCCAGGGGCACTTAACCACTGAGCCACATCCTCAGCTCTCATTTTATTTTTTCATTTTGAGACAGGGTTTCTCTCGCTAAGTTGCTTAGGTCCTCACTAAGTTGCTGAGGCTGGCCTTGATCCTACGATCCTTCTGCAGCAGCCTCCTGAGCTGCTGGGATTACAGGTGTGCACCATTGCACTGGCTTGAAGTAACATTTTTGTAGAAGCATATTGAAACTACTTTTAGAAGTTATTTTTGCTGTTTTTCTTATCAAATCATTAGTTGAAATAAATTACATGAAATAAATGTGATATTTTGATTTTTTAGTTTATATTAGGGCTAAGGCATTATAAGTTGTATTTGTAGATTTATATATTAACTTCTATGTTAATTTGTTATTTATGTTTTATTAATAATTTACATATTAATTATTTCTATATTCATTAGGTACTATCAATGTCAGTTCTCCATTTCTCTTCAATTTGATGAATTCTTTGGATCTTACCTAAAATATTTCTAAGTTTTAGCCTACTTCATTTTCCATATCTCTCTAAGCCCCCAAAATGCAGTTTCATGGCCTTTATAAATTCCATTTCCTAGCGCATTTGCCTCATGAATCTTAGTTTTTAAATTGGTGGTCTCTAAATATTTTTGATAAAAAATTTGGTATGCACTTTCATAATATCTATTTATTAATAAAATATATAGATGTAGGTATTATAGAGCATAAGAAAAGGAAAATTAGGTAAAGATGAACTAAACTTGGGTTTTAAATAATTTTTTTATTTTAGAGTTCTGATCTACTTCCATTTATTTTTAAAATTCATTTTAATGACTGTTAGAACTGAAAAAGATATGTCCCAAAACCAGCAAAGAGAATTTGTGATATATTTCTCCATGAGGTGCATCATTTTCAGTAGTGTGGATTTAAGCCCATAGTTTAAATAACTTTCCTGATAATCTCAATTTCGTTATTGACCCTTTTTTCTCCCTCTTTTATACTATGGTTAACAAAGAGCTTTTACTAGAAGTAGAAGGACTAGATGTGCCATTTTCTTGTTGATGACTTCTGCTTGACTGTCAGTATCCTGCAATTTTCTTGCAGAAAACTTTCAAAATCCATTGTCAAAATTTGAGGATTTTGTGTGAATGAGATTAGCTAAAATTAGATGGGATGATAAGGTGAGTAATTTTGCAGGGCATGGTTCACTGCCCTATTAGGAGATGTGATACAAGTGATTCGGAAAGTGAGGCCACTGGCTAACTGGAGCACTATTTATCTGCTCTCAGGAGGAACGTCTGATTTGTACTGGGATGCTTATTTATGACTGGTGTCCTTTCTGATTAGTTGCTAAATATTCAGAATATCCTCTCTACCCTAGGATAATGTACCCTATATTTCAGAGATCACTGCTTTTGTCTACCAGTTACTTCACCAAATCTCTGCTACTGTCAGTTTTAGAGAAAGGGCTAGGTGTGTCAGTATCTTCATCTTTCAGGGTTATGACTAAGTTTTTCTGTGCATTTACCAAGGAAGAGTAATCTCTCATAATTGGTTCTAACCTCTGAGTTGTCAACTGAATGATCTTCCTTTTCCAGCTTGGAGAAAGGGTCAGTTCAACCATTGCCTGCTATAAAAGCTTTATTATTTCCACAATTTCTTAATATCAGTACCTGATCTGCTATTTTCTTTTTCATATACTTATGAAATGCTCTATCAAAACATGGATGTTGAATAATCATTTTTAAGTTCATTATTTTCTCAAAGCTCTTTGCTTTTGAGTAAAGTAATTGGGATTTATAAAAATGCTATACTGAAAAGTTCTGTTTTTTCACTGTGAATGATGAGCTATTATACTTATTAGTTTATCATAATTAAATAGTTTAAATATTAAAAGAGTATCTTAAAGAAATATGTATCTGTATTTTTGATGTCCATCTTTTAATTAGGTACTTTTTCTGTCTGCTTTAATAACTTATAAATCACAAGATATCTACTGAATATGAATGGAAAGTTCCTGAAGGATGAAATCTTCAGAAATAGAAAATGAATAGGTGCATTTACTCCGTCTTTTTTTTTTTTTTTAACAAGAAATACCTAAGTGGAGAATATCCTTTATAGGTTTTAACTGTGTTCACACATGATGTATTCTTTGATTAATTTGAGTTTTATAAAATTGTCATTTAAAAAGGAATAGAATTTAAGAAGAAAATTAACATTATCTGTGCAGCAGAAAACTTACCTTTGGTTTTCTGTAAAATCACAGCAATTTTAGAGAATGGTTTTGCTTTAGTTGTATAATTGATCATGAATATAAAATGATCTAATTGTGCGGTTTCAGGATTCATTTGCCAAAAATTGTAAATAAAATGTCAAGAACACAAACCATGGGAGAATATCTTCAAGAATTTCCACCATGTCCTTGATGGTCATTGATGGTAATTAAAGCTGTCAGTTTGTCCCTGTGGAGAGTGTAAAAATTATAAATGAAGAGCTGTATTTGGGATGTGGAAACAGTGGGGTCTCTTTTGTGGGGAAGATGAATTAAAGAGACCCACTATTTCTTAGGCCCTCTGCGACTATTCAGTCTACCTTGTAAGCAGGGCAATGTTTAGCTATTTGGATACAGTTGTGTGCACATAAGGGCTCTTCCACATTTAGCCTGTTCTCAAATGTGAAATTCAACATGATAAAACTACAATGTTGAATTTTTTACATTTTTGCCTGACTGCACTTTTTTTTTTTTCCTTTACATTACTCTTAAGATGCTAAACTGAGAGCTACTTCCTTTTTAAGGTAGTGGTTTGCTAAAGAAGCTGTTGAAAGTAGACTATTTCCTCACCCTTCTCTTTGTGCTAAGCCCATGGCTGGGGATCTTGTCTTTAGGGAATGGCAGCAATGTCACAGAGATCTATGACCTCTTAATAGGTCTTGGGAGGGGAAGGCCAGAATCATTCTACACTGCGCCTCAGGGCTTAGTTCCTTTAAACTTCAAGGAATTGGACTGGAACTCTTCACTCCTCCTTTCTTTCGGCTTTACCTTCAGGGGAAATTGATCGATTAGAGGTGATTATTCCACAAACTCTGAAACCTTTTCCCCTCTTTGTTCCAACTGGAGCTTCTCATAGTTTAAAGGAATTGAGTCTCCTGGGCGAATTGTAGGATGAATTTAAGTAGATTATTGGGTAGAACTCTTTGAACACACATTAAAAGTGCTAAAAAAATATATCTGAAATGGAAGGGAATATTTGAGAGCAAAAGGGTAAAGAAACATTTGTTTCAATATAATTATGATGTAATTATGTGGGATATTTTTGGGTAAATGATTAGCTGGTAGAATATAGAATCACAGTAGTACTTCAAACCAAGAAAATAACAGGGTCAGTGCAACAAATGGGCAAATGTGCAAAATCAGGGTGGTGAGTAAGACCGAAGACAACCATAAATGACTGGGTTTGTATATGTCCTCCATTAAGCACAGCAGGGTTCTATTGATGGCTTTCCTTTTTTCCCTAACTTCTTTGTTTAACAACAACAAATGACATACCTATGTTTTTGCCTGCGTGATATATTTACCTCATAGACACTGTGGATCATATTCAAATTATATTTATTACCACATCTATTTTCCCCTTTTTTTAAAAAATAAAAAATCTGATTCTTAGACTATACCTTCCCGCAGAGCAGTATTAGCTCCCCCTGGTGACTAAATAAAAATGTCGATGAGGATAATTGGGGTGGTGAGCTTTATGAACTTCCATCCTTAAATGCATAATTAATAGTAGGATGCATGCAATGGGCAATTCCAAGTAAAAATTCCAGTTGATTTTGATAAACATCTGTTTCCATTTCAGTTTCTTTATGTAATAAAGATTGGTTCATCTTATGTGGCTTCTTGGAGTTATGCCTATTTCGAAGACTTTAGAGCTCTTGGATTTTTGATGCAGGAGACATTGGAACAGAGGGTAGATATTCAGGTCTTTTGAGAACTAGAAGCTGATTAGTTAGAAAAGCAGAAAATAAAAGTTACAGCAGCTAACAATATGCCTGTCTCTATTGTTCTTGCAGAATAGACTATATAAAAGTTATATAAAAGTTAATTATCGTTCACATGATGTAAAAATAATATACTTTTAGAAAATCTGGTATTACACCTTCAAACACTAAAGGTTTTGTTTTAGTTGTATCAACAAAACATTATTACATTTAATAGATTAATTATTTAAAGCATATATTTTTATTACTTAGATTGCCTTTAAACTATACTTTTTATAGTCTAATTTATAAAATATCCCCCATTATAATTAAATTATCTGGTTGACAGAGTCTTGAGAATGCTTGGGTAATTTTTTTAAAAAAGAAATCTGTCAAATCTATCATACTTATTATTTTTTATACTTAATTTTATTTTCTATGCAAGGTATTTACTTTTTGCCAGTGTTTTATCCTGCTTATCAAAAGCCATGTCCTATGACTGTCTGAGCTGGTTTAATATTTTATATTAAATATTGTATATTGTCATGCATTCAAAGGGAAAGCTTTAAAATTTTATCTGAGAGGGAAATATTAGAATTGTGTTTTTGTTCTTCTTATTCTTCTGATTATTTTTCTCCCTATAATTTAACACTCTCCTTTCCTCACTACCATGCTTTTGCTTTTCTTTCTTTCCCAGGGCTTTGTTTTGAGGGTACAAGCCTTAGCTCACTTGATGTGTTCTTTTGTTTAGTTTTTTTCACCAAAGTACTTCTGTATTGTGAGAAAGAATACAGTCCTCTCATTTCTTACCATCACTTTCTTTCACCTATAGAAACCTAAGTGGGGCTTCTTCTGGAATTATTGATCCTGTTTTGCTAGTTGGCCTGGAATGATGGTTATCAAGCAACATAGAAGAATATATTCCCTACCCCACTTTATTTACACCTCCACTCTTTATTCTTCCTCAAGCAAACTGCCTGCCCTTTGCAGTTCAGTTGACCCAGTGCCAAGCAAAAGAGCAAAGAACTGTGCTCTGCCTTAATTTTTATTTGTAGTCACTCACGTAGGTGGACTTACCTTAGTGCCTAACCAGTCAATAATACTAGCTTTCCTCTTGCAAATGCCAGTTTAAAACTACAAATTGATTATTAATATGAATGTTACTACATAATTGTATGCTGCAGTTTGACTTGGTATGGAGTGACATGGATGACACCATTTCTTGCTACACTAAGAAGACCCTCCAAAGATAGTGAAACACGCCTCCCAGCAGTGTATTTTTCCAAATACCACTATGCATGTATCAGAAACTCAGTTCAATAAAAATTTGTCGTGATCCTATTCTTTGTTTCTGTGCTATAGTTTGGATCTTGAATGTCTCCAGAGGCCCATGTGTGAATGGTTTGGTACCCAGGGTGGCGCTATTGGGAAGTGCTAGAAACTTTGAGAGGTGGGGACTAGTGAGAGGTCTTTAGGTCATTGGGGGTATGCCCTTGAAGGGGATTGTGGGACCTCAGGCCCCTCCTTGATCTTTTTTGCTGTCTAGCTATGAGGTGAGCAGTTTTGCTCTCCAATACACTCCTTGCCATTACTATTTGGCACTCCACCCCCCTGCCAGGTCTAAAAGCAATAGTTCTGTTTGATCATGGACTGGAACCTCTAAAACTATGAGCCCAAACAAACCTTTCCTCTTTATAAGTTGCTCATCTCAAGTACTTGTTATAATGATGGACAGTTGACTAAGATACCAGTAAGTTCTGGGAATACAGGGCTAAGGGTTCAGGATTTTCCAGTAGAAAGAGGTTGAGAAGTGGTCACTGAGTCCTGGCCTTCAGAGATGGCTTTCTGGAGCACAGATGTCTTTAGAGATGTGCACAAATTAGCAAGGTGAAGAAATGGGGAGAAATTTAAACCTGACCAAAAAGAAAGAATAGGAGAGAGGTATGAAACACTGCAGTGTCGCTGGGCAACTCCCAGCTAGAGGAAAAAGTGTGAGACAGGGCACAGTGAGAGAATAGGAATGTATTATTTTTCTGTTATCATGAACAATGACTCCACAACTTTTTGACTTGAAGTAACCACCATGTGTTATCTCAGAGTATCTGTGGATCAGGAATTTGGGAGCAGTTTACCTGGGAAGTTCTCAGTTAGGGATCCTTATGAGGTTGCAGGCAAGGTGTTGGTCACGGCTGGAGTCATCTGAAGACTTGAGTAGGGCTGGAGGGTCTCACTCTGAGCTCAATTTCATGGCTTCTGACCAGAGACCTGACTGCAGTTTTTACTACATGGGCCTCTCTGGAGGGTAGCTCATGACATAACAACTCGCTTTCCATGGAACAAGTAAGTGTGAGTGGAGTGTGTGGAGATTCCTAAATACCCACCCACTCCAGGAAAGGAACTCCTATATCTTTTATGGCCTCTGTCTTGGAATTGGCATATAACTCTTTCATATTGTATTGGTCATGCAGGTCAACTCTGGTACGATATGAGACAGGATTACCAGGAGGTGAGTGTCATTGGGCCATATCAAGACTGGTTACTGCAATAAATCAGGAAGGAAAGGTAGGATCTGGCAATGGTGGACTATGTCAAGAACTTAAATTTGATTCTATGGCCTGTTCTTTTTAGATTGCTCTGAGATATCAGCCAGGTAAATGTGGAGGTAAGGAGTTGAGTTATCAAGGATTCTGTATTCCCTGCAACCAGAACAGCCCAAGTTGGAATGGTTTTACATACTGGATGTTCTAGTCAGATTTCATTTAAATATTGAGTTGAGAAGCTTGAGAATGTTTGATAATTATTATTTTAAGCAGTTGGTAGACATTGAAGGTTTTGTGCAGGAGGGTGAATACATGTTTAGATTGGATAGAGTTCGTCGGAGGAGGAACATGGCAGGGAAAAAAAATCCAAATAGGAAGCTCCTACAATAGTACTAGTACAAAATGATGGGGACAAAACAAGTGTGATGGTTACTAGAATGGAGGAGGGTCAAACAATAACTATTTAGGAGGTAGAATCATGCAGAGGTAGTGACTGACGATTCGTGGGGCATGAGAACAAGGGAAAGACCTAGGACAAATCCAGGGTCTCTGCATTCCGTAGGTGAACTGAGTGGCCAGTAGTTGAGACCAGGAATGAGAAAGAAACAGGTTGCAAGTTAGGGACGAAGGCTTCCATTTTTATGTGTGTTAATATTGAGATACTTTTTTAGCTAGAATTGTTTAAAGCAGCAGTTGGATCCTTAGGGTAGAACCCAAAAATAGACATTTGTCCACTTAGCATAGTTCTTCTTTTGTTGAATTGTGATTTAGTTTGCATTTGTGAATTATCTAAGTTTCTTTCCCACCTTATCCCCATTTTTGTATCACTGTTTCTGATTTCGTTTTTTTTTTAATGAAAGATTTCTGCTTAAGTTGATTACTACTTAAATTTTAGTTACTGTACATAAGGACCCTTGTAGCTAAGATTCTTACAGCAAGTGGAAATGAACTAGTCTTGTCTATAAACGCAAGATGTATGGAGACTTCACATAGCTAGCTAGTGTTCTTTTTCTGTAAGGTTTGCTCTGAGCTGGACACAACATGCTCCATATAGCCAAGGGATCTTTATTCATGGGGGTCAGTGCAGACGGATGCTTGAAGAGAGAGAGAGAGAGAGAGGTGGTCCTGGGCGTAGGATTTATAGGGCCTGCAGTAAATGCATCATGGACCATAGATTGGTCATTTCAAGTCAGTGTGTCAGGTGAGGATTGGTGGTCTTCATTGTGAGCACCCCTGAGGCAGTTGAAGGTTAACTTGGGTGGTTGGGCTTTGTTAGCTTGGGTGGGGAAACTCAGGTGAGAAACTGCAGAGACTGCCCTCGGCTCTTAGGGAGGGGGGCCTAAAACTGGATAGAGAGGGCTGTTTTCTACCTTACACTTTCAAGTTAGGGAATCTCAACATATGAGTTTTAATGTCTCATTGAAATGTAGCAAATGGATTCTAAGAAGGGTGCTTTATTTTCATCGGATTAAAACAGTGGATTTTATTTTTATTTTTGATAAAATATATTAATTTTTGTCTCTACAGGAAATCTTATTATTAAGGAACTACTAGTTATGCCCACCAATCACTACACCTTCTTCCCTACCTCCCCCCAAAGAAATTATCAGCAGATTTAATTTTACTGTTCATTGCTTGGAATCTGTGACCATCTTGTGAGTCTTAACAGGCTGCTTTTATGGCTGATCTTCAGACTTGCAGATTCCCATCATCTCCCTTAGTATTATTTTCATTAAAAATTCCATTAGCTTAAAAAATCAATGTAATCATTCAGTAGTAATTAATTCTTACCAAGCTTCTAAAGGAGAAATGAATTAACAAAACTTCAGAACGTTAAAATGAGTAAAAAGTGTTGTGTGGTTAATGGGACTAGTCGAGATGTCAGTATAATGAATAGAGGGGTGGGCTTTGGCAATTGGCCCACTATAATACAAATCTCCTTCTAGCCATGTGCCCTTAGGCTGATGACTTTGATTTTTTATCTAAAATTTCTATATCTCTAAAGTAGGGATAATAATGAAAGGTGCTAATATTGCCTACCTCATTGGTCAAATGAGATAGTAGATGTATCAACTTAGTAAGGTGCTAGGCACATAGTGAGGGACATGGGGAACATTAAGTATGGTTAGGGTTATCAGTGTTAGTGTTGTTAGTATTGTTAAACATGATAGTGAGTTTCACATGAGTCAAATTCTAAGTTTGAATGTCTTCTAGAATCCTGAGATATTTTGAGTTAGTATGAGTTAATATTTGCCCTTTTGTGTTAAAATTATCCCCTTTTAAAATTCAAGAGAGAATAATGTGTGTGCTTGATGCTGAAGGATGCAGCCAATGGTGGAAGTGAGAATTGATTTAGTTATATGTGTTCATTGCCTTTTAAAGACCTTGATATTTAGATATATATAGGACAGAGATGTATACAGGGATAAAGAAGAGGCCGTGTTTCTCTACAACACTTTATTCTAACTTTATACTGTATGAAATATTAAAAAATTGAAGGTCTGATATCAGTTCTTTAGCCTGTACTCTTAGGTGTGTAAGAAGATCATTGTGCAATGGATATCACTGAATTTTATTTTTACTTATAGCTTATTGATTTAGTGGCACAGAATTTCCTCGTGCAGCTTTTGGAACGGCTTTAAAAGATTTCTCTCTAGTTTTGTGAATTAGCTCAAAAATCAGAACATATTAATTTTAGTTTAATGCACTTTAAAATATTCATACCTCGCTTTCCGAAGGCAAGCCTACGTGTCATGGAATGTGTCTAGCTGTAATGGCGGTTCAGATAATCAATGGCTTGGAAAATGATCTGGCCTGAGTAAATTCATTTAAATATTGGAGATGTGTATATACTTTTGCTTTCTAGGGGAAAGGGGCCCAAAGAAATGCATTTCTGCTACTAATGACCATAAGGTCAGTCCAGTCAACTATTTTTGCAGTGTGCCAGACATATTAAAGCAACATATTTAAAGTGTCAGTGTTTGTGTATTTTCCTCTATTGACATTTTCTGTTGAATGTTGTAAGGGCATAAAAGAAATGTGAGCCATGAACCCCATTGCTTAGGATCTTACTGCACATTTGGGGAACAAAACACATGCACCTGAAAATGTAATTGGATGTGGCAGCATGTCATTAAGTGCCAGAATTGCTAATATGGGGTGTAAGTTCTATGAATGTTCAAGAAGTGGGAATGGTGAGCATGCAGGATAGGCTTGTGGAAGAAGCCAGAGGTGAACTCTGCCCAGAGGGAACATTAGGAAACAATGGAAAGAGAGTAGGTGTGGGATGGAAGGGTGAGACAGGGCATTCAAGGTGGGTAACTGCTGATGGATAAAAGGACTCAGACTTAACATTCTGGTATCTTATATGGACAACAGTTTCATCAGCTGTAACATTCTGTCACAGCAAGTTGTACACTGAGTATTCAAGAGGTCTACCAGGACACAGTGCATGTAAAAAGTGCTGTAGGTGTGTACAAAGCAAAGTAACTATAAAGTCAGTTGCTAACCAGAAGATTTAAAAAAAATTGACTCCACATTAGGTCATTTGGTGAGCAGCTTGAAAAGAATCAAGTAGGGTAAAATTTTGAGAACAACTGTTAAGTGAGTTTGGTTGCGGTAGCATTTTAGAATATGTAGAAAGTGAGAATATGTCTCTAAAATAGCATAACTGATATGGACTCCCCCATGAAGTTTCTTAATTCATCAGAAATATGTCGAGCCTGTCTCCAAGAGACTGTATTTGATAGTAGCATCTTTTACCTTAATGCTTTTGTTAAAATGTCACGGAGTGTCTTAAGACTTAATTTTCATTTAAGTTTTATTCTTATTATGCCATGAGCTTTTGGTGCTTATCAAATGTAAATTTTCTCCAGTGAAGGAAGAAATTACTAGCACAGCTATTAATAGTTTAATGAAAAGTCTTATTACTTCTTACAATTTATATTTTCATGGTGATTGACAATTATTAATTGGTTAATGTTCTGCCTATGCTCATGAGGTAGGTCAATATTATCTCCATATAAAATGAAAAGATTGAGAAAAACCTTAGTGAATCTCTGCAACTACCTATTTCTGTATTGACTTGACAAAAAATAATTTGAGTTTACTATTAAACATTTTTTTTAGTTAGTCAAATATTTTTGTGCTGAATGATACTTGAGGTATCTTTTCCCATCCACCATATAATTAAAAAGCCATTCATACCGAGTGGGAGTTTTGACCCTCTTTCCATAAAAGTTTGATCTGTAGGCTTAGATGCTCAAGATTGAAAGAATTTGGAATAATTCATAAACTAATTAATTGTTTCTAACACAAAAGCCCCAAATAGCAACAACTTAAATTAGAAGGAAGTTTCTTTCCTATACGTAAAAATTGTAAAGATAAATAATCCAGAGCTGGTATGGGGGCTCCATGGTTCTTTAAAGACTAAGGTATTTTTTTTTCCTGGTGCTCTGCTCCCTAGCACATGATTGATGTTGTCAAGAAGGCAAAAATGGCTGCTGGAGCTCTTGTTACCTTGTCCAGGTGGAGTTAGGGAAAGTGGAAAGGTAGAAGGGCACTTCTGCCTCAACTGGCTCCTTTTAAGCAGCCTTCTCATAAATTTCATATAGTTCTCCCCTTACCTCTCATTGGAAGGGACAAAGGGATTTTGAAATAGGCAACTGACAATCTCTTACAAAATTGGTATATTTGAATATTTTTATATTACTTTACAATATTTTGTATCACTAGCAATATTTTTCTCTTTCAATGTCATGTATAATTTAGAGTACTCAGTAAAACATAAGAGCTTTTAAATTCCCTATGTGGACAGACCTTTTTCTCTGGTTGATAACTTATATTGTTTAATTATTTAGCAAATAGCACATCAGAATTTCCAATGGAGAAACTGTTTTAAATCCAAGCAGAACTGCAGTCTAGGACTCTGTGCTTTGTCCACCTTGATTCTTTGTTTAGAATATATCAGTACTCCTAGAGAGAAAAATAAAGAAACATCTTTCTTTGAGCAGAAATGCTTAATACAATCAAGTGAGGCATGTTATGGATCTATGACCTTAGGGAAGGTTTTTGGAACCATGGCACAGGACATGAAACTTCTGTGTACCCAGCCAACCTCAGTACTATTTTCTTTGTCCCCAGAAACAATATTTTTCATGAAAGCATCATAAAGGATGCTCTGTTCTGTATGTGCCCTGGTCCTAGGCCATGGACGTCAATTAAGTGAAAGACACGTATGTCAGTCACCTGCTATTTGGATGGGACATGTCCTCTAGGCACTGCTAGCTTATCATTGCCCGCTGGAGACAGGAAACTGCTAAGGGGGTCTGACATAGATAGAGTTTGTATGTGACATTCCAGCTTTTTCATTGCTGTGCATGTCATAGGCCTCACAATGCCACTTACCCTTTTTTGTCACCTTTCTACTCTGCCACCTTTTCCAACATCTACAAATAAGTAGTATAGATGAAATAGTAGTGAAGGAAGCACACTAGGTAATCTATACAAATGGAAGAGTTGTAGGAGAAGGAAGATTTCCATTTGGTGCTTGAGACGAGAAGGTCTGAATGGTCTGCTGAAAAAGGTTAGAGTTGAAAAGACACTGTGAGTTCATCTGGTGCAACTTCCTTTTCATAGACAAGAAAATTGAGATTCATTGTCACTTCATAATTTATTGATGCTGTTAGGACTTGGACATTAAGCTTCTGACTCCAAGTCCAATGTTGATTTTGCTACGATGGTCACATCAATGTGCAAAGAATAATGAATTCATTATTTATACCCCAGCCATAGAGGTAGAGTAACTGCTTGATAGGGGGTTGGGGCTCTTGTCTTCTTCAGGTAGTCACATGTTAACTCTAGAAGTTATGCTACATATGTATCTGTAAGTAGATGAGACTGTAAAGATCACCCTCCCGATTTGAATATTTGCTTGGTCACTAGTTGCCACCCCTTTGGGAACATGCTAAGTAGAAAGCCTGCTAATGTCTAAGAAGGAGGACTCCTGCCCTTGTTGGGGGCTCAGACCAGCCACATGGAGGCTACATAATTTCCCTTGCAAGGACAGGCTATGAGGACAAGTTCAGATCACCATTGGACAGGAAAATGGGCTTTATGGCATTTTCCATATGGTCCTTAGTGTTATTATGGAAGCCACCTCTGTAGGGGTGATGTTTATGGAGGCGATGATGATTAGCTACCTATTAAATCTCTTTAGTTTTTGGTAACTCTTGTCTTCTGAGTGGAAGCTATCAGCTGCTGCTTAGTTTCAGTGGTCACACTATGCATCCTTGTCAATTTTCTGCTCTTTTGGAAACTTTTAGATTGCTCCAACTCTGTATGATCCTTTTCCAGATTTTAATAAACCTCTAATATGTCCCCTGTGTGTATATCCTAGAAATTCCATAAAACTGGGTACAGATATGATGAAAGAAAATGTAAGGTCCAGCTGCCAATGGCTCATGTTTGCTAATTGGAAAAGTTATGGGAGCTTTCAAAATAAAAGCAAGTTTATAGACACACTATATAGTATAGCTGTTACATTGGTAGAGAATTAAAATGTATGTCATAGACAATAATCATCCACTTTTGTGTTTGCAAGGCTCAGGAGAAACATAAATGTTTCTCACCATTGTTTGATGTTTGCAAATTATTAATAGGTACACATCTTTGAGGTGGGAAACTAGTTGACTGAAGAATTAAAGAGAAGAAGGGAAGAGTAGAGTTTTCAATATAAGCACATACCTTTTTTAATATCTTCACTGAAATTAAATATTTGTAAATGTTTTTGAGGAACTTTAATATTTCTATTATAACTTGCAAACTTTGCAATGGCTCCTTTATTTAAGGATGCTTTGGTGAGACTTTCCGATATTTCTGATACATCCCAAACCTGTAGTTTTTAAAAATAAGGGATGTGAAGAGACACCAAAATGAAGATATTCTCTTGTTTATACACTATTAGAGTAAAACATTTATTAAAAAATTCCTGTTATATTACCATTTCATGCAAGTGTGTGTATAAGTCTGCCTATTATTATATTAATACAGTAAAGTGTGGTGGGCCCTTTGTATTCAGTGGTTCTGCATCTGTAGATTCAACCACTTGTGAATTGAAAGGGTTTGGAGGGAAAAACACATCTGCATATGAACGTTGCTATGAACGTCTAAATGTGTATAGCCTTTTCTTGTCATTATTGCCTAAAAAATAAGTATAATGGCTATTTACATGGCATTACATCATCTCTAGATGATTAGTATCTCCCATATAAAGGATATGGGAGATATGTGTAGGCCATATGCAAATACTATGCCATCTCATAGTAGGGACTTGAGCATTTGTGGATTTTGTTATCTATCGGAGGGAAAATCCTGCAACTAATTCCTCATGGATACTGAGGAACAGACTGTATTATAGAAATCATTGCAGTTCTTTAGTACTGGGTGATGAGCCACCAGCAACATTAGTGGATTAAAAACAATAACAATTTATCACTTTTCGGATTCTTTGGGTTAACTTGGTGGGTCTTCTGTTTCTCATGAGATTGACCTGGAGATGCAAATGGTCTTCTCACATAGTAGGTGCTGCCTGCACCTGGGAGGTCAGCTGGGATGTCACCAGGGACTGGAGTGTCCCTCTTCTAAGCCCCTCCACGTGGCTGCTTTGGCTTCCCACAGCATGGGTCTGGGCTCCAAGAAAGATTGCTCCAAGGTCTAGGTTACAATCTCCTGAGGCTCAGGCTTACAAATAACAGTATTGCTTCCATCTCATTCTATTGGTTAAAATAAGTTCCCTGTCTGGCTCAGCTACAAGAGGAAGGAAAATAAACTCCACTACTTGATGGTAAAGTAGGAAGGTCACACTGCAAAAGAACACGTGGGATGAGACTTATTGTTGTGGCCACCTTGGGAAACATAATCTACCACAGAAATCAAAGTCTTCCTTATTATCATTTCTTTTCTTCCAAGTCTGTCATGCAATTTTAATTGATCTTCTGCTTCTAAGTGAGAAATAGGAAGCAAGGACTTATACAGTATAATTTTTTAAATGTAGCTCCCTTTTTCCCCCCTTCTGCCACACAGATCCCCTATCTAGAGTGGCGTGTCCTTAATATTCTAATCCCACTCTCATATGTCATTGGAGATTTTTCTTTATTAAAGAAATATTCGTCAAATATAGTAAGTCTCTCATCCTGATCATCATCAGGCAATTGCTTTATAAAAGACCTTACAGTATTTTCACCTAGCATACTTCAACACCTGTTAGGAGTGATATGCTTCTTCTTTGAATACAGTACAGTGTTTGGTATCCTAAGCATTTGTGTTTCAATGAGAGTACTACTACACATTCACTGTCATTTTGAAGTTGCTATTTCTGCCTGTACTTAGAATCCTACACAGTTGCTTTTTTTGTCCCTTTAGTTGGTGGAAAACTTTTATTTTTGGTAGTCTTATATGTTTTTACGTTGCTCTCTCTCTGTCTTCACTACCCTCCTTCACTGGACTTGGTAGCACAAACATGTTTGAAGCAGTTTAGCTTTTGTTTTGTATAGTCACAGGTTAATATTCTGTATGGTTTCCCACTCAGACCTCATGTGGCCCTAGTTCTGGTATATGTTAGGCAGAGGAAAACTGACTTTTCCTGATAGGGATGAGTCAGTTTCCTTCTGCATCAAGATGTTTACACATGGGGACAGATGCAGAGGATGACAAACCTGGATCATGTGACTCCCCCCCCCCCCCAATTGTCTTTCTTTGCTGGATTTCCATGTTGGAAGTGATAGGAGCTAGAGCCCTGTTGCTGCTGCACCCAGGATGTCCGCTGGCCAAGGTGTATCCATGTTTGTAGTCTGCTTCTCTGGCAGGAAGCCAACACTCATTGTTGGAAGGCATGTTCCCTCTGTAGAAAGCGATGTCATCCTGCATCTCATGTGAAACTTTTAATTT
>PVHX01007591.1:0-19730 GCA_004024805.1 Geosciurus inauris
CATGGAGAGAGCTGAATGTGGAGAGCTGGGCAGGGAGAGTTGCATGGGGAGAGCTGGGCAGGGAGAGCTGCAAGGGGAGAGCTGGGCAGGGAGAGCTGCAAGGGGAAAGCTGGGCAGGGAGAGCTGCATGGGGAGAGTGGCATGGGGAGAGCTGCACAGGGAGAGCTGCCCAGGGAGAGCTGGGCAGGGAGAGCTGCACAGGGAGAGCTGGAGAGGAACAGTGTCTGTTGACCTTAATTTGGCGATAAAAAGAAGGAATCTGAACCAAGAGCAAGGAAGACGCTTAAGCATCCTCCTTTGTACGTATCAAGGCCTCCAGGGAACTGAACCAGCAGGTTCTGTTCTTTTTGGCAGCTCAGATGAGCCTGTTTTAATCAGTGACCATGAGGGGCTACAATTAGTGACTGCACTAACACACACTGTGAGCGAGACCCACGAGGTATTTGTTCTTATGTGGTGAGCATTAAAAGCAGTTCTTGACCCTTGGGTGCTTACAGCTGTTTTAACCTCCACAGACTCAACCAGCTTATTGCAAACATACCTAGTAAGAACACACAGGCAGAGAAACGTAGTTACTTCTCTGAGTGTTCTTTCAAAGCAATAGCTACTTGCTCCTAGTGTTAGACAGTGTCTTTTCGGACTCTAGTTACTACTTTCCCCAAATTCATGACATAACCAGCTTCCTATTTTGAGCTCCTCTGTGGCATGGCACTTACAGAGCTGCACAGGCCCGATCAGTTAGATGAGTGAATGCATCACGTTCCTGTTGGGGTCAACTTTGGTCATGTAGCTACATTCCTGGAGGCTGCATCCCGAGGAGAGCTGGTGCCACTGACACAGTTGTCAAAACAGACTGTGCACAGTGGCCTCATGAGACAGAGACCACCGACAGTTCTGCCTGGCAGCTAGTGTGCTGTGACCTGTGTCTTCCTGCTTCCACACCCGAATGTCTGAGCAACAGAGAGCACAAGGATAACTCGAGGCCTGGTCTGTATATGCTCATGAATTAAGCTCCCGTGCGCTATAGCACAAATGTGCGACCCACAGGACAGAAGAGGAAGTTGCACAGGAGAAGTTACCCCAGGTCATGCCGTGAGTCACCAGGTCCTGTCAGAGCACAGTTCCTGGCCGGTTCTGTGCCTCTGTGTCTGATCACATGTCCCATGTTCTTCACCACATTGCCAGCACTGGTCTCTGCTAAATCCAGACCCTAGTATCCATCAGAGTCCCTGGCAGAAGAGTCATCTCTGTCATCTGATTTCTGAGTGAAGTTCGAACTCTGCCATTGATTATTAAATGACACCACATGGTTTTGTTGTTGTTTTACAAACCTGCCTTTTGAATGTAAAAATAATACAGAAAGGATATAAGGATCTTTCAGTTCTTTCCCCCAACTGGGTAATCATGGTGAAATTCCTAATCGACAATCTTATCCATTTGTAGAGAAGAATTCTGCTGTGAAAGGGTGGCTTGCAGAGCAGCTCAAAGTGCTAGGAAATGCTCTCCAAGTGCACTCCAGAGTGCTCCAAATGACGACCCAAGTTCTGGCCACCAAGATGCTTGCTGGCCTCTCAGGGAACTCGACATCTGCAGGGCTGTGTGTCAGGTGCCCTGGCCACACCCCTTGTTAGCCCTAAGGAATGTCTCGGGGACACGCTGGCCACGTTCCCATCTCACGTAGCACGGCAAGGACACACGCCATATTGGGAATTCAGAGTACTCCCCTCCTCTGGGAGTTGCCTCCTCCGGCTCCCTTTGGATGATATTCCCAATTCTATTGATAAAAGGCGACTGTGCTCGTGATGTGTTGCATTGGTGAGGAGGATTTAGAATCTGCCTAAAAAGGCTGGTGCTTTGTCTAAATGCTAAAACAAGAGGGGAGATTTGGCAGAGCTCAGCTCCTGAAGCTCTTGTGTCATTGGAACCACCGAAGGAAGCAGTTCAGCAGATGTCTTCTTCCTTTTATCAGATGGTCACTCCGGACATTCTCCCCATTGGCCTTAGCTATTTGAATTTTACCACTATCACCAAAGCAGGTAGAAAATCAAGCCAAACTTTCTACTTCACCCAGGCAGCTGCTTTGTGGTTTGGCTTTAGTGTGAAGAAAATATATATACAGATTTGAATGTATTCATCAGAGGAGTTTTTTTATTCATGAGAAAATCAAGAAATCAAATAACATTTTACCATAGGAAGTACCATGAGGAGAAAAGAACACTCCTCAGTTTTTCTTTTAGAATGTGCATTCACCGTGTCCACACTCGCGCACACACACCCTAACACACCTGGCCTCGCTTCTCGTGTGCCGACCTCGTGGCGTACACTCCCAAATGGCCCACAAACCCTCAGACACCGCGTATCCTTGAGTAAAATGACCTCCAAGTCAGAAAGTCTGGTTGAGAGGCACGGCGTGAGGGGGGATTTCTATAAATACTAGTTGGAGTGGTTTAAATAAGAAACCGTGCCCCTCCCTCCCTTACTTGTGTTCATATCAGTATGGACACATACGTCCTTTGCTCTTGGGTTCTTTGTTCAGTTGCTCAGGTTGTGCACCTTGGCCACCAGGGACCCTTTCAGGTTGGCACCTGACTCCCCTGCAGACTCATCTCTGGATGAATCAAGGTGTCAGGACAGTGTTGTCTTTGACTCTGCAGAACAGAAGTTGCCTGATCCATAGATGTCACTGGGCTAGGAGCTCAAAGTCCAGATATAGTTCTGGGTTAACAGATACTCGAGTGTGAGGTTACACAGGGGCAGTCCCTGTCCGGGAGAGTGCTTCACATGTGCCGCGTGTTTCGTGATTTCTGGAGCACGTGCTGTTACATGATGCCATTTCATGTCCACAGCCCCCCAGAGCAGGCGACGTTCAAATGCTTAACAACCAGCGTTGATCTGTCCCTGACTCCTCTCAGTGAGTGGGAATCCACGTTGGCCTTGGCTGTGAGGCAAGGTCTCAGTAGACCCCTCAGAGTCAAGTTCAATCCCTCAGCTGCTGGAGAGGTCCAGGCCGGGGGCACTGAGCAATGGGAGAGGGTGTCCAGGGCGTAGTCGGGGCCCTTGTGCCTCCCCCACATTCTGCTGAGGACATGCCCTGTCTATAAGGAAGGTTCTTAATATCTGCTTCATGAACGAGTCAAATAATGTGCCCCAGGCTGCACCGCTGGAGATGAGCCCAGGTTTGAGGAGGTGTTCTGTTCACACCCATATACATTTGGGAAATGAAGGAAGGGGAATTAATTGCACGTGGAACAACACTGGATTCGGCCTTTCCCGGAGCGCCTGCATGGTGTGCAGTGCCAGGCTGCGGCATGTGAGTTCTCAACAGGGTGCGCGCGCTGCCCTCTGACACAGCGATCAGGCTTGGGATTTGTGGGGAGGAGAAAAGATATTTCTACGTTTTTGATATACTTGAGGTATGAAAGTGCGTTTTTCTATTTTCTGACCGGGATCCCCATCCGTCTGCCGGAACGCTGTCCTCCAAGTTCACAGCACTGGTGGCTTCGCCTGCTTGGCTCAGCTCCCGCCACGGCACAGCCGGCTAAAGAGAGGCTGCTGTTCTCATTGGATGGTTAAGTCAGTGGTGATTCATTCCCCAGAACAGGTCAGCAGGAGGCAAGTCGAGGCTCGGACCCGTGCACAGAGGGGCTCGGACCCGTGTGTGAGGGATCGTGGAACGTGGGCATCCGTTTTGCTTTCTGCTGATTTGTAAACAACAACAATCAAAAAACAAACAAGCAACAGAAAGACTCAAGAGACCCTGACTTTGAATAGGTACAATTCAAATAAAAACCCCAATCCAAAGCAAAACAAGACTTAGCAGGTTTTTATATGAAAAGACAATCTTGCTCACAGCTCTCAGAACTGGATATTAGCGCCTTTCAACCAAACATGTAGGCAAGATGGCCACAGGCATCGGGCTGCGGTGAGAGCGTCCAGGAAACACAGGCTGTACTGTTTTTCTATGTGTTTTATGTGGAGTTAGACGTAGGTGCTATTGATGTGTACTTGGGTGGCTGTGATCATTTATTTTCTAAATCTAGCAACTCTGCTTTTTTTTTAATCATAGGAATTGTAAATGGGCCTCGAACACTGGTGCTGACATGGACACTGAATGCAGTGTGGCTAGACAGAGGCCTCCCCACAGGAGGCCTTCAGACCCTTCTAGAGCAGGCCAAGGTCTTTCCTATAAAAAGAACCCATGTTTCCACTAAGCCGAGAGACTACGTGATGAGCTGCTCTCACTCCCTTAACGGGGACTCTTCGTGCATGTAGGTGAGCCTCTGTCTCAAGTTGGGTCCACCTTCCGAGGCCTGCTCCCCACTCTGCATCCTCCACTGTCTACGTGTCTGCTAGAGCTGCCCATCCCAGGCTCTTCTGGAGGGGCAAGGCCACCGGGGGCCCACAGATGAAGATGCAGAAGGCGACTGTGTTTTCAGACAGATTTAATTCATAAGCCCCCGGTTCACCTTCTGCACGGTGCAGATAATAGCAGCATCGTGTTGGACATTAAACGTCCTTTACCGCAGCGTTAGTGCCCAGTTAATCTCCGCTCCCGTGGTGTCCAGCCCTTCCTCGGCTGTGGCTGAGGAGACGTGAGTGAGTGAGCACCGTACCCAAGTGACCTGTGCCAGGCGGGCACCACTCAGCAGGGACTCTCAGAAATCTGACGAGAACACCAAGAGGGAGAGACTCCTGCTCTCGAAACTGGAGCTGAAAGGTAGAGATAGGGAAGCCACAGGGAGACCCAGGCCAGGCCACTGTGCCCCACAGCACCACCGTGACCACCACCTTCTGTGGTCACTGCTTGTCTCATCTATTTGCATAATACTGTTACGTCTGGCTTTTCATGTGTTGTTTTTGTCCCTGTGTCATTTATGGTCCAGACAAGCCAGTCACTGTGACTCCAGGTATCTCAAACAGAGGACACTTAATAGAGGGAATCGGTTATGCAGGTACAGAAGGAGCTCAAAGTGGATCAGGAGACATGAGATCAGCAGTAGCAGGGAGCTGGTGACGACCCCAGGGCTGGGGAGAGAAGAGAGAAGTCCCCACAGCCCAGGATGTGAGACTGTCTGCTGGAAGCAGAAGCTGACAGGAGCTGGGGTGGGGAGAGAGGCTGTCCTGCTGAAGGGAGCCGCCGAGGTACCGCGTGGGACACAGCGCGGAGCTCCTGTGGTCCTCAGGCCTGCACCTCTGTCTCCTGTTGGCCAGACCACCTGAAAACCAAAGGCCATGGGGCCTGAAGAATGGGGTCCCAGGAGGGGAGCTGAAGGCACAGGCCGCGACCAGCAAGGCCCAGCCACAGAAGCGCCTGAGGGCGGTGTGTGTCCGCTGTTGGAGACCGTGGAGGTACCATGTCTCTGGAGTGTGATTGCCTTTGAAGATGATAGCTGTGTGAGGAGCAGCCCTGCACGTCCTAGTCAAGTTCAGGAGAACAAGCCTACCAGTAAAAGGACATGTCTCAACTCAGAGACCGCTGCAGCTCATGTCCCAGGCTTCCCAGCCACAACTGGACGATTCAGAAGATGTTCAGGGGTTTTGCTTATGCAAATATTTTTTTTTTTTTTGGTGCTGGGGATTGAACTCAGGGGCACTTGACCACTGAGCCACATCCCCAGCCCTATTTTGTGTTTTATGTAGAGACAGGGTCTCACTGAGTAGCTTAGTGCCTCGCCATTGCTGAGGTTGGCTTTGAACTCGCGATTCTCCTGTCTCAGCCTCCCAAAGTGCTGGGATTATAGATGTCACCACCATGCCTAGCTTGCAAATCTTTATTATCAATGTGATCAGCCTTCTCTCCAGGACCTGGACAGAAGGTTAGAGGAGGCTAGCTGTGAACTGATGTGGATAACTGCACCCGAGAGAGACTCTTCTGCATTTTTAATCTCCAGGATATTTTAAATAGCATTCAAAGAAGCATTTGCACAGGACCCAGATTGGTGATGGATCCTGAATTTTGATAATATTTATGTAATTGCTTCACCACCTTCCCACTCACTCTGGGGTGCACGTGGGTGTAGGAGTGCATCTTAATTAACATATCAAAGCAATTGAAAATCAGGTAGCCCTTGCATCTCAGACTTCTTTTATTCATCCTTGCAGCGTCAGAACGTGCATCCACTTGCAGATGCTGCTGGTGTACCCATTTGCGGGTGCCACTGCTGCACCTGCAGAGATGTCACTGTTGTAGCCCACATAGCTGTTAGTAGATGTTACTATTGTATCTACCTGGAGGTGTTCATGGTATATTCACTTGTAGAATGCCACTAGGTGATACTGCTTTGCCATTCCCTTTTTTCTTTTCTGTTTTTTTTTTTTTTTTTTTGGTACCAGAGATTGAACTCGAGGGTGCTTCACCAATGAGCCACACCCCCAGCACTTTTTTAAATGTTTTATTTAGAGACAGGGTCTTACTAAATTGCTAAGTTGCTGAGGCTGGCTCAAACTTGCAGTCCTCCTGCCTCAGCCTCCCAAGCTGCTAGATTATAGGCATGCGCCACTGTGTCTGGCTGGCTTTGCCATTTCTGATGCTTAATGCAAAGTTGATTTCCACAAGGCTGGCTGTTAACATTCTGCTATTTCTGAAACCAACGAGTGAAATGAGCTGGACCTGAGCACCTGAAACCCCTGCCTGGTCAGTGCAATCATTTTGGAGATTCCTCAGAACATAGGAAGAGAACTAGTATATGATTCAGCAATCTGCTTCTGGGTGCATATCCAAAGGAAAGGAAATCAGTATGCAGAAGAGACGTCGGCACTCCCAAGTTCACCATTCACAGTAGCCCCAGTGAAGAAGCAACCTAAGTGTCTATCAACAGACAGATGGGCAAAGACAGTGTGGGATCCATGTATGTGAAGTGGAGTACTAGTCAGCATTTCAAAAAAGAATGAAATCTCATCATCCACGACAACATAGAAGCAACTGGAAGAATGGGTTGTGAGAGAGAATTGTGCTGAGCTGAAGGGGTCAGGCACAGAAAGATAAGATCTTACTTATCCATGGATCAAAAGAGCTGGTTTCACAAAAACGGAAGGTGGAAGGTGGTAAGCAGAAGCTGAAGCTGGGGTGATGGGGAAAGGGAAGATGTTGCCTTCCAAACCTCACGATGACCCTTCCTGACACCTGTACAGAGGGGCTTGTGTCTGTCTGTGTACAGCTATGTACGGTTGCTTGTGCTTTGCCTCACAGAGTTCACCCTGGCATAGTTGTATTATACAAATCTTTGCAAGAGTGATCACCTAATTGACAAAGCAGAGACTTCCTGAATGTTGGACTGAAAATATCGCTGGATGTCCGTGGAGCCCGGGATTACAAGGTCATGAACTTCATTGCTGGCAACACAATCATAATTTGCCCATCTCATACATCTGACTCCAGAAGTCACTCCTTGTTGTAAAGATGTCATCCGTTCTGCATTTCTAGGTAGACTCAATCCAGCCATGTAGGTCCACCTCATTTCAGAAGGCAGTGAGGAGGACCCCCGGTTCTCCACCTTCTCACCCCACTGTCAGCTCCTGAGCTCGTGAGCCGTGGCTCATTTTCAGACCGCCAGCCAGTGAGCCAGGCATGTGGAGCAGAATCCCAGTGGGGCCCCTGCCAGACTCAAGTTGATCCTCTTCCTCTACGTGCACCCAGGGTCACACCCTAGACAGCTGTGTGCCTGTAACTTGACTTCATCTCACATCAAAAGGACCAGTGTGGCCAGCCACATGACCTGCTGGATGCCAATCCATTTATTTCTCCCTAGAATGAATTTGGAACTGAGAAACTTATTACTCAGATTGGCTTGATGCCCTAGACCAAAGAGTCTATGTAGCAATTTTGGCCAAGGTATGAAGTTCTAGAGCCATCAAATGTAAAGAGAGGAAAGAACAAAGCAGATATGGTGGGGAAGGCAAGAAAGAAATCTAGTTGAGACTTCATAAACACCTTCAACGTCTTCCCTTTCTGTGGCAACTATACCACTGAACTAGCTTATTTTTCATTTTGAGAGAGTCTCACTAAGTTGCCCAGGCTGACTTTGAACTTGAGATCCTTCTGCCTCAGCCTCCTGAATTGATGGGAATAGTGGCATGCATCACCACACCAAGCAACACTGAAATATTTTTTTTAAAAACTCCTTTCTCCTCTCCTGCCAGAGATGACTATTCTGAACAGGTAAAGTAGGGAACAAACTGTGGGCCATTTTCATATAATGCAATTATAAACATTATGGTATACTTTAATGATAAATATAGGCTCATACAATACAAAATAGCTAGCAACTTGCTTTTAATTTAACAGTACATCCTTTTTAAATTGTTTTTCAGCCAGGAAACAATGACCCAACATTAAGAACAAGCATCTATTGAACAAGTTATGGACCTGTCACTGTGCTAGGAATGGGACGCTCACTGCTAAACAAGACAGTGTCTCTGCTTTAAGAATTTTATATCCCATTGAGGTTGGTGCCTGATTCCACCTTCATCACAGTTGCGAGAGCTTCGCGGGATGTTTTGGCCTCATTGGTCCTGTGTAAGCATTTGTGTTTTTCTTTTCAACAGCAAAGGATAGAGGTACGTTTCAGTTATACCTATGGAGCCAAGACTAACTGTACTAGGATTTTTGGTGTGCAAGCAACAAACACGGATTCTCACTAAGCTGGCAGAAGGAATTGAATAGAAGAATATTGTGTAGTTCAGAAGGAGCAGCTGAGCAGTCCTGCCTGGGGACAGGCAGGAACCAGGGGCTCTTGGCTGATTCTGCAGTGGGAGCTCCTGGGCGTTTACTGGTCTGGCTCAATCAGCAGCTCACTTCTTGACGCGGGGGAGCTGGGTGCAGGTGTTGATTGACAGCCTCACCAGTACCACCTGGAATGGGATGGGGCAGTTCCCCACAGGCATAAGGAGACCCTGTAGGAGGGAGGAAAGAAGGAAGGGAATGCTGAACAATCAGAAATGGGTACTTACTGCGCTGTTCTCCTGCTCCCTCTTCCCCGCCTTTCTCTTCCATTATGAATTCACTGACTCTTCTGCTCCTCTTCTGCTTGTTTGTAGCTCAGGCTGGTGGCCAGAGGCAGGCTCTGTTCAGCTGAGCCGATGGAGTCTCAGTGCCAGAGGGTTTCTGACTCTGATGCCTCTGAACAGCAGGAGAGTGGCCACACCTCCACCCACTCTCCAGGCTTATCCCCTTTAAGCCCTGGAGATCAGTGACAGGTGGCACCCACTGTCCTGTGTTCTGAGCGGCAAACTGAAAACTCCCAGCCGTACATGTAGCGCTGTTTGTAACAGAGAAAGAGGAGACAAGCGAGATGACCAAGAAGGGATTGTTCAGACACAGCACAGCTGTGTCACCCAGGGACTCAGCTCTTTTGTTTTGTTTCTTTAATGACAGAAACAGAGGAGAGGCTCCTTCTAGGAAAATGCACATACTTTTTATGCAAAAACCCCTCATAAATGTTTTGGTTATTACAGATCCAGGAAGAGTTACCTTGAGATCCAGGCGTCATTTGTTAGCATTTTACCAAACTCTTGACATAATGGAATAGCATGTAGACACCATCATTACAAATGAGTATATTCTTAATATGAAAAGCTGTTCAAAATATGTGGAGAAAAACAGTCCCAGAACTGTTGATATGGTATTGTCCCTTTTAAAAGAACAGAACTCCATGTGTGTCTGTGGGGGGGGGGTTGGGGGGAGTAACTTTAGGAGCCAGTTTAGACCACTGACCCCAAAATGCTAAGTGTTTGTCTTTGGTAGGTCCGTTGCAATTTTTTTCTTTATTGCAGCACTTTCCATTTCTTCTGAAGTCAACGTATTATTGGGAAAATTCTTAAAATGATACAGGGGATATATGTTCTGTTTGCTTACTGCTGCACCTCTTTTTAAACCTACTTTATTGAGATATGAGTGACACACAAAAAGCTGTACATGTTTATTGTATACAATTCGATAGACTTGGAGATGTACACCTGTTGGTCAGTTTCTTTAATGCCTACTTTTTATAGCTGTGAGGAATGGTGGAAATGATTTGGAAGAATGGATTAAAGAAAGTCATATATTAAGCACTAAGTAGAATCCTAAGGGTTGTCTAATTTATCACTTTTGTTCAACTTGTGGTTTTTGTCATGGGCCTAAATGACACTGACAAAAATGTGTGACTGTGAAAGTGGAATTTATAATTCCTCCCTCAGCCCATAGTAACCATTAACACTTAACCTGTATGCAACAAACATGTCTCTCTCTCTCTCACACACACACACACACAACCCCACACACACAGTTTCTAAGGATTGAACTCTGGGGCACTTGACCACTGAGCCACATCCCCAGCTCTATTTTGTGTTTTATGTAGAGACAGGGTCTCACTGAGTTGCTTAGTGCCTCGCTGTTGCTGAGGCTGGCTTTGAACTTGCGATCCTCCTGCCTCAGCCTCCCTAAGTGCTGGGATTACAGGTGTGTGCTACTGCGCCCCACGGCATCATGCTTTTTAATGTAAGATTTATTTCAGACATCTTTCTTTTTTCATGTCAGATTATGATTTTTTTTCACCTGATTTAAAAATACAAGTGTAATTCTTGATTTAAAAACAAAAAGGAGTCAACTTTAACGTGGCAGTGAACCCTATCTTTAAGAAGTTATATAAACATAACTCAAACTAACTCATCTTTAGAGTTTATTTTTTATTCATGCAAAATAATTATGCATAGTAGAGGGATTCATGGTGAAATGTTCATACATGCACATGACATGAGTAGATCGATTTTATGCCCCAGTACCTCCCCTTTTCCTCCTGTCCTTCCTCCCCACTCTTGGTCTTCCTTTGACTTCCAGGACATCCCCTTTTTCTCTCTAGCTTCCACATATAAGGAGAAACATATGAGTCTTGGATTTCTGAGTCTGGCCTATTCTGCTTACCATGATGTTCTGCAGTTCTTGCTGAAGTTGCAGGATTTCTGGATTAATTCCTGTCTTTGATCCATTTCGAGCTAACTCCTGTGCAGGGTGAGAGATTGGGGCCTAGTCTTATTCTTCTACATGTGGATAGCCAGTTTTCTCAGCACGATGTGTTTAAAAGCTTGTCTTTTCTCCAGTGTATGATTTTTGGCACCTAGGTCAAGGATCAGAGGACTCTATCTGTGAGGGTTTGTCTTCTAGTCTGTACCACTGGTCTTCACGCCAGGGTCTTTGTATGTCAGCTTACAGAGCTCGTCTCCTTCTTTTCCTAACATTTGCATAGAATCCAACTGTAAGGACACATCCTCATGTATCTACAGCCCCAGGCCCTGCCTCTGGGTTTTCAATGGTGCCACAAATATTGTGCTGAAAAATCTTGTACATACGTCTTTGCACCTTTGTGAGAATATTTCTGTACATGGATTCCTAGAAATAGAATTCTTATTGTCATCTAAATTTTCACCAGACACTGGTTGGCAGTCTGTCTCCTAGTTAATCTGTCCTGCTGAAGCAGCTGCTGAAGGTAGAGAGCTGAGCTCTGAGTTGGTTGTGGGTTGCAGCTACTCGGGACCCCTGCCTGCCTGAATAGCTGGCAGGTCCAGAAAATACAAGTGAGTCTGCAGCCGCCAACTTGTTCGCTTAGGTTTAATCTCTCAGAGGAAAATGCCCCAGCAGAGAGCGTCTGTCTCCTCCCCAATCCCTCTTCAGATCTCTCTGAGAGACAGGAGCCCTGGGACTGAGACAGTATGGAAGGGCTCACAGGTTGACACTCATGATGCTAGTTGGCTACATTGGCAGGGGAATGAGGTGAGCATCCTCCCAAATTTTGTTCGGGTGAATCAAGATGTTTGGATTTTTAAAATCCTGTTGGTAAATGTCATCCTCAAAGGTGTCCACATAGTAGTAGTCATGGTAGTTATCCTCCGCTCCCACGTCTGCATGGACCTGCCTCAAAATCAGTATGTGGGGCTGGGATTGTAGCTCAGTGGTAGAGCACTTGCCTCTCATGCGTGAGGCCCTGGGTTCGATCCTCAGCACCACATACAAAGCAATAAAATAAAGACATTGTGTCCATCTACAACTAAAAAACAAAATATTTAAAAAAAAAATCAGTATGTGTCTCTTCTCCAGCTCTTCGGGTTCAGATTCCCCCCATCAAACAAATGTTTATGAAAATTAGATCAAAATGTATCCGTACTAAACAGACACCTGTTAAATGACTTTTTCAATGTATTTATTTTTCAAAAGCTGTGGGCACTGCTGGCCACTGTCAAGCAGTGCTCCGGTCCCCTGCAAGGGTGAGCTCGTTGCCGTCCCCTGAGCATCTCCTGGGGCACGCCTTGCACACCTGAAGAGGTGAGCCCCTGGCTCACCCTGCCTCTTACTTGTCCCAGACAGGAAGGTCTTTGCTTTTCTAACCTCTTGACTTGTGCGGTGGGGTCTTGATACTTTAGCCTACTACTCCTAAAGATCATTTTGATAGCAGCATATTAAGCACCTATTCTTTGCCATAATCTAGAGGGAAAGGATAAATATATTTCATCTGCAACCCAATCAATAAAAACTTCCAAACAGCCCTCTGTGTTGACATGGATGGGATCGCCAGCTCCCTCGAGGTTCATCCCAGAACCTTCACGGCGGGGAGGGGCCCTGCATCTGAGCTTATTTCTGCTTGAGTTTAGCTCCTTTAATAGGTGTTAAATACACTTTATTCCATTATTTTCCAGCCTGATATTTCTTCAAATCACCCAGTAGCAAGTCTTAATGTGTCCATTTTTTTGTTTTAACAAAGAGATCACAAATGGAAGGAAGAGAGAGACAGAGAGACAGAGACAAAGATATCTCAGCATCCCTATCTGCAGTCCCACAGGGACACAGGCTACATTCTGTCCTGATAAATCAATTCAGACTAGAGCAAGGCCTAGTGATGGACAAGTCAGTTGTTTTGTTCAGTCGATACATGCCTGATGTGCACACAGACGCTGCTGAAGCCGGAGCAGGGGCCTGTTTTCATCGGCACTACTCACGCTGTTTTTATGAACAGTAGCAGACGTGACTCTGTGCTCTGGGCAGCATGCGAGAGGTTTGGTTGCCAGCCTGCGGTGTTCTTGGGAGATGGTGGGACCTTTAGGAAGGGTGGCAGAGTGGCGGGAATTTAAGTCATTAGGGGTGCATTCTTGACAGGGACCCTGGGACCATGGACACAAAAGCTATTGCTCTTCGCTTCCTGACCACCGTGAGGAGAACAGACCCCTTCCCCTACGTGCTTCTGTCATTTTGTACTGTGTCACCACAGGCCCAAAGCAACAGGATCATGTGACCATGCACCGAAACTATGAGGTATAGTAAGCCTTTCCTCCTTATAAGTTGTTGAACTCAGGCGATGTATTACAGTAATGGAAAGCTGATTTATTTATGACTAGTGCCTTTATTTATTCAGCAGACAGTAACTGAACATCCATCACAGGTATGGGCCCAGCTCTCAAGGAGCCTGGGCAAGGGTGAGGTACATTATTTTAATGGAGAGATCACAAATAGAAGGGAGAGAGCTTGTGTCATGGTGGTGCTGGATGAAGACACAAAGTTCAGCAGATAGTCACAAGACACTGTATTAAAGAGCTAGCTGGGAGCTTGCTATAAAATCAGATTCTCATTCCCCAGCCCTTGGAGATCTGATTTAGTATCTCTGGTTCTAGGTTTGCCAATCTGCATTCTAACTGGCACCCCCAAGTAATCCTGATGATGTGGCTCAGGGACAGCACTTTGAGAAGGGTACAGTGCTCTTCCCTCCTGGCCTAGGTGACACCACGCTCTGTCCCTGCCCCTTTGTGTCTCCCCAGTAGCTCTAGAAAGCTGCAGTACACAGCATTTGCAGGGACAATAGACTCAGAAGCTAGATGCTAGCTCAGGACCCACAGGCTAAACCCTGGACACTGCACAGGGCATTTATAGTATGCACTTATTTTTTTAAGATCTATAGCTTTCATCAGATGGTCAAAGGATGTTCAAGGAATCCTTGTTACCATTAAACAGATTTATGCCTTGAAAATCAATTACCTTCGCATTCGACATGATTCATATCTGATCCTTTTGCAGCTTCTGTTGGTTTCTTGGGCATGGACCATGCTTAGCATAGATTCTACCGACTTGGCAAACACTGGGAGGAGGTGTAGAAAAGCAGCCGCACCCTTTCTCCTCCCCACCCCTCCGCCTGTTCCCTTGGCATTTTTCTTGTTTTATATTGTTCTACATGTGGTACTATCTCACCCTCTTTTATAGGTAACTGGTTATCATTCTTACTGTTCACTCCGGTGCTCATTAGAATATATTTCAAATAACAAAAACAAAATTTGAATTATCTTATGTTAAGAAAAGCTGAGGGGATGGGACGATTTATGGGTTTCTGTACATATAGCTATGTTTATTACTTCCAGAAAGGCTGCAAAATAATATTTTTTATTTCATGGTCTTTAAAATAAAGAAGGACAGAACTGAGTGTTCTAAGCAGCTAGCAGCTCTTGTAGTTGGGGCTTGGGCACAAAACCTAAATCTACCAATCAACTCAACCTTGACCTTGGGCTGGAAGAGGAAAAGTTAACAGAGTGGGCTCTTGGCTGCGTGCATTTGGGGTGGGGGGTTGTAGCAACACCAGTCCCAGAGGCAGCTGCAACCGGGGCAGGAGTGCAAGCTGATGCCTGGGCTGCAGCGGTGGCCAGGCAGTGGGCTGCAGCCAGCTTCCGCGGCCGAGACTTTGGAGCGGTTGCTGGTTGCATGGTGGCTGGGCTGGGTTCTGCTCCCTTCCCACTCCAGATGTCTGAATACATTTTTCTGCTGAAATCCGTCAACTTGTTTCTCTGAACGTACCACGTACACCCATGCTTCTGCATGCTCCTCAGGTCTGCGTTCTCTTTGTGAATGATATGCCTCTTCATCTCATATCATCCACAGTGGTCCACCATTTAAAAATCGGTATGCCAGTTTCTTCTCTCTTTTCTTTCTCACTTAAAAAAGAAAATCGATCATGGAACTGTCCTAACTTAAAAGAAGAGAGATGACTGCGGTGACTTCCTGTAACCCGTCTTGCAGTTCCGGCAGTTGATCCTTCATTTTTCACCTTTCTTTGCAGTGACTTTTTGGGAACAGGAAGAGAGGAGGTGGTGTGAGGTGATGATCAGCTCACCCATAAATACTTCCTACAAATGGCAACACTGAGCCAGTTTCATCCACTGTGGTCTGTACCCAGACTCTCCGTCTTCCCTGAAGTGAGATTCTCATACTGGTTCATTGGATTGAGGCTCCACATACATTACACACGATGTATTTGAAGGGCTGTGTCTCTCTTTTTTCCCCCAATTTACTTTTTATGGCTACATAATTCACATACCCAACCCATCTCTCACATCTCCTGAAGCCTGTAGCAGTTCTTGCTTCCCCTTATTTCATGCTATTCATTTTTAATTATTATTATTATTGTTGCAGAATTTGTTTGATGTCTTGTAGAATTTCTGGATCTCTGGTTCGACTGACTTGTGCTGCTGGTCTCTGTTCCTCACTCATTCTTTTCCTGTATCTTGGAGGTTAGACCTAGGGCCTTGATTACATTTCGTTTCATATAACTTAGATTTTCCCTCTCCTTTCCTTTTTTAAAAAGATCTAGCTTAGCCACCTCTCCTCCACGAATTCTTCATTACCACCCACCCTCAGTGGCTGGTGTGGCTCTTTTCCTGGACACTCACAGAGCGACCTGTGTCTTTCCTTGATGCATTGCGTTATGCCTTTTCTGTTTCTTTTTCTTGGTGTGTAATAATCATATACAACGGTGCATGTCGTTGTGGAATATCAGTACATACATATAAATAAGGTGATCAGCTTTGCTTCTTGGTAACTCCCCTAACCTCCCTCCCTCTCTTTTCCTGTATCCCTTTCCATCTACTTGAAAGACACCCCCACTTCCTCCCCACTCGTTTCTACATATAAGAAAAACATACAACTCTTGTCTTGGAGTCTAGCTCACTTAACACGATGCTCTCCAGTTCCACCCATTTTCATCCTTCTTGGTGGTTGAATAAACTCTGCGACATACATGTACCTTTTTTTTTTTTTTAATCCATTCACCTGTTGATTGGCACCTGGGCTAGTTCCGTAATTCGGCCATAGGGAATTACTGTGATAAACATGCCTGTTCCTATTTCTAAAAAGGCAGGGTCCCTGTCCCCAATGCAAACAGCATACACATGTCATTCCCTAGTGTACACTGTGCCTGGCACAGGTGGGTACTTAGAGAATCCTGAGCTCCGTGGTCCTGAGAGCCCAACCACACCCCAGGGATCAGCTGCTCGGCACGGCTGCTCTCTGGAGCTTCTCACGGTGCCAGGAGCTGTCCCAGGAGGGCAGGGATAAAGGAAAGTTTATTTTTGTAGTTGGAGTGCCTAACACAATGCCATGCTCACACCTAGTACCTGTTCAAGGCACAGTGATCTGGGGACCCTTGCTCATCTGTCCCTGCAGAGTTGCTGGGAGTCAAGAGGAGGTAATGTGATGAGTGTACATGAGTGTTAAAGAGGTGACATTAATAATGATATCTGTCATCACCAACCATTCCTCTGCACACTTAATATCACGGCCCTTAGTTGGAGTGTGTGGAACTAGAAAGGGCACCTGCTGTCACGTCGAGGAATCACAGGGAATGTCCGTCAAGTAGCCAGCTTTTGTTATAGGATCAAGGACTGGCAGCCTGTAGGATGTTTTCCACCTACAGGAGTGATGGCTGCTTAGGGTGATGATACAGGGGCTGGGGTCACATGCCCACTACCATGGGTGGCACTGTAATGCAAAATCCTGGGAGGATTTCCTCCACAAGAACTTGATGAGACTGATGAAAAGAGGCAGGGGAAAATAGCTTTCTGTGTGTACCTCAAGGCAACCTCAGCTCAGGGCTCTGTGCCCACAGGTCTCTCTGGAAGGTGGACTTGGCTGGAGGCACACTCGGGAGCCTTAGCTTTCCTGACTGGTCCCCCTCACCCACAGTCGAGGTTGATTCCTTAGGTCTGGTAGGTGACTGTTTGATATAATGCATAGCATAATCAAATGCTTCATTAGAGTTTGAAAACGTTGTCATCCTCAATTCTGGCATGAGGTCTGTGACAGCCTTCAAAAGGTCAAAGGACCAGCATTTTGGTTAAGTTTATGTTTTCTGAGAAGAGAGTCTGTAGCTTTCCTTGGATTAAAAAGCTTCTGGTGGGGCTGGGATTGTGGCTCAGTGGTAGAGCACTTGCCTCACATGCATGGGGCACTGGGTTCGATCCTCAGCACCACATAAGAATGAATAAATAAAATGAAGATATTGTGTGCATCTACAACTAAAAAAAAATTATAAAAAAAAAAGCTTCTGGTGAGCCAAGAAATTAAGAAGAATTCAGTGTTCCTCCACCTGACATTGGACAACAAAATTTGTTATTGTGCAAGAAGTTTAGTGTCTCTGGCCCACACTCCTTAAATGTCTGTAATAGCTCAGTATAAGTCAGCTTTTTCATAGCTGTGACCAAAAGACCTGGCAAGAACAATTTAGAGGAGGAAAAGTTTATCTGTGGCTCACAGTGTCAGAGGTCTCAGTCTGTAAATGGCCAACTCCATTGCTCTGGGCCTGAGGTGGAGCAGAACGTCATGGCGGCAGGGCATGGAGGAGGAAAGCAGCTCGGACATGGCACCAGGAAGCAGAGAGAGCTCTGCTCACCAGGGACAAAATATAAACCCCACAGGCACAGCCCAGTGACCCACCTCCTTCAGCCACACCCCACCTCCCCACAGTCACCACCCAGTTAATCCCTGTGAGTGGATTAATGCACTGATCAGGTCACAGCCTCATAATCCAATCATCTCGCCTCCGAAGGTCTTGTGTTGTTTCACACCTGAGCTTCTGGGGGGACACCTCACATCTAAACCATAACGAGCTCCAAGTTATGCAGATCAGTCCTCCTTCCAAACACCTTGATGGGGGGAAGCTGAAGACAGAGGAGGCAAGACTGCTCCCTCCCTCCCTGCTCTCCTTCTCTTCCTCTGGTGGGAAGCCACACTTCGCTTCTGACAGCTCATCTCCAGTAGTTTCTCTGTCAAGGAGAACCCTGCTCCCCTTAGGGGGCCTTCAGACATTCTGTCCTATAGTTGCGGTTAGAGTGAGGGACCTATAGGGACTATTTTGGGGATTACTTTTTTTCTTAAATCTTTTAGTTGTTTATGGACCTTTATTATTTATTTGTTCACATGCGGTGCTGAGAATTGAACCCAGTGCCTCACACATGCTAGGCAAGCGCTCTACCACTGAGCCACAACTCCAGCCCCGGGATTACATTTTATTATGGGATTTTGGCAGCTGCTACTGCAACACACTCTCTTGTACTTTTCCCAATTTTCCTTGAGATTCTCAGCTCTAAAATCAATCCATCCTACTGGAGACGTTTTTCTGATGTGAAATTAAAATGCTTCACTGTGGAGCTAAACAAGCCATGCGCAACTCCTACCTAGGAGATTATCTTCTTAGAGTTTTCTCCTAGGATGGCCATTTAGTTTATTATTTCTGGAAGGACTAACAGATGTTAGTCAATATCTTCAAGATCAAATTAACAAACAAATTAACAAACCACTGAGAAGTTTTTTTTTTTTTAATTTTAGATTATAAATCACTTTCACCTTTGACCTCACAGCACCTTTTAAAACAGGTTTCCCACTTTCCTCTTCCACAGATGAGGAAGGATCAGCATGTCAACTGGGAGCCTTTTCTGCCTCCAGATGCTGCCCTCTAGCTCTCTCCCGCCTCCCTGAAGGCTCAGGCTCAAGGCACTTTTTATAAAGGAAGACATCTGGAACAAATCGGAGCGCGAGGCTGGAAGTACCACTGAGCTAAAGCCGGGTCTTCTGTTCTGCTACCCGAGTCCTGGGTGGCTCAGAAGGGGGATGACAACCTCATTCCAACTCCCAGCCCACAGAGAAGACGCTAATTACAACGCCGTTTTTAAACTTGGTGCCTTTTCCAATGGACTGGCTTTCTACAGTGCTGCTTTACATTCGTGGTGGCTATTGGATAAGCGGTGAAGAGCCGCTCAGCTGAGTGTTATTATAAAAGCCCAGGCTGGGTTCGTGCCAGGAAAGAGGCGCGCAGGAACAACTTCTCCAACTATGTTTTTATTACGCAGCGAAGAAAGTTCTGACGCTGTATTCCAGTCCGAGGACGAGCCGACGGGTCGCAGCATCCCGGAGACGCACGAGGACTGATCGCAAGTCCTTGGACCTGAACACCGGCGTGCATGCTCAAAGTTTCTAGGACCAAAGCCCTTCGCTATGGCCCTGTGAAGACGAGGTCCCCGCGCGGCCTGGCGGCGGTCGGCGCAGGCCGGGTCTACCCTTGAGGCCAGCGGGGCGAGGCGGCGGGCGCCCCTGACATTGACAGCGAGCGCAGACCGGAGTTGCGCGGGCGGGTCCACCACGTGGCCTCCCGCCGGGCCTGCTGGGAGCTGTAGTTTCCCTGGGAGCCGCGGCCGGGGCGAGCCGGGGTGCCCCGCGCCGGCGGACTACAGGTCCCAGGCGCCCGGGCCCGGAGCGCGGACTCGGCCGGGCGGGCTGCGCGGCGCTGCGCGGGGCGCGCGGCGGGACCCGGCCGCCACCTCCCTGGGCGCCCCGCTCTGCCTGGCTGCGCGCGGCGCGGGGCCGCGGAGCCGGAGCCATGCAGTCCGAGTCGGGGATCGTGCCGGATTTCGAAGTCGGGGAGGAGTTTCACGAAGAGCCCAAAACCTACTAC
>PVHX01007591.1:19830-90112 GCA_004024805.1 Geosciurus inauris
CCTCGGGAAACCAGCCTCGGGCGGCCTCCAGGTGCGCTGCCCCGCCCCGCCTCTCACCTGCGGTCGCTGCCGGCGCGGGCGGGAGGGGCGGGGGCGTGTCTCAGGCCAGGTGGAGCTCCTGGAAGGGTCGGGCCACCGGGTCTCGTGGGGCCGGGGCCGGGCCGCTGGGGAGTGGGGGCGTTTCTGGGAGTGGCTTCCACTTGGCCGCCGCACGTGTTATTTTTTAGCTGAGGACTTACAAAACTTCAGGAGAGGCGTGAAGCCGCTCGCTGGTCCGGCCCACGCCTCCATCCCCTTGTCTGGCGGAGCTGGTGGGCATCTCCCTCTCTCCCCGTACTGTGGACACTCCGGAGGCCTCGCGCTTCCCATTTCCAGTGTGTCCTAAGAGCTGGTGATCACTTAGGCTGTGGCAACAGGGAAAGGTTTATTTCTAACCCTCTCAGTGTGAGAAAGATAAGGCTGTGACTGCAAGCCACCAGGTCACAGTGAGGCGCCCCCCTAATCGTACCCTGCCTCTGGCTGTGACCCGAGCCTGGGTGAGGGGCCCAGACATCAGGGGCAATGAAGAAGGGCAGCGGAGTCAGGATGGGGTGGACCGTCTTTGTTTCTGGAGAGGGGGCTCATGGAGAGTGGAGCCTGCTGCGTTTCCTTCAGGGGGGTGGCAGGAGTGAGTCCGCTTTGGGGAAGGGGATTTGGGGACAGCTGCCCTTGCAGAGGCGGGCTCCCTGCAGATGCTTAATGCAAGTTGGAAGGAAATCTCCTGTGCCGTTAGAGGCATGAACCAGCCTTCAGTTGGTGGTTTCTCTGCATAATGGCTATTTTGTGTGTGAGCTTAGATTGTGTGTGTTGGGGGCTGGGGGCTTTGCGTCATATTGTGTAAGGGGTATTGTTGGTTATTCTCATTGGGGCTTTATCTGCATTCGCTAAAGGGACCAGTGTTTTACTGAGCAGTCTCTGCTTCTGCTTCTATAAGCAAATGCTTACAAGGCTGGAATGACGGAGCGGGCGTGTGTGGAGTCCTGAAAGACATGAGTTGGCCAGCTTGTTGGGAACATTTTTGATGGTAGCTGATACATAACATTAAATGAGTTCGAGGGAGTGAAGAAAATACCATCTGGAAAAACCCAGATGAGCTCCCATAACACTCCCGTTTAAGGATTTGGGCCTGTTCTTTCTTAGAGTCAGCAAAAATGACTTGCAACGGTGCACCTCCTCGGTGGCGGGCTACCCAGCACGTGTGAGAAGTGCAGGGACGTGGAAGAAAGGGCTTCACACATGGCTGTTAGAAACAGGTGTGGGACCGCACAGCACAGGGCTAAATTAAAAAAGGTTGTTGGAAAACTTGTCTGGGGAGCAGACACATGCTCTTAAATAAGCCGGTTAAATAAAATCTGTGAATAGATGCACGGAGTTGGCCGCCTTTCCCTGCATCCTCTCCTGCATCTGTTGCGCGACTAAAACACCTACACACTGCAGGCCCTCTGTTGCTTTTTACCTTAAGTCTTCATTGGGGCACCTCATTTCTTCTGTGTCCTCGTTGGAAAAGCTGCAATTCAAGGGTTAAGACTGTGGTTGAGTGCCCCTGAGTTCAGTCCCCGGTACCAAAAAAAAAGACTGCCGTGGCTGGGTCACCTGTCCATTGTATTCTTCAGATTGTCCCTTGGAGTTGAAAACCTGTCTAGAAGCTGCCCATTTCTAGCCATTTCTGCCAACACTTTGACCCACTGCCGTCAGCCCCTGCCTGGGTTACTGCAGCGCTCTGGCAGGTCGCCTGCCTTCTACTGTTACACTTTTAGTGGATTTTTAATTTAGCAGCCACAATGTTACTGTTAAAACCCATTTTGAACCAGAGGATGATTCTTGCCCCCCACGGATCACTTGTCTGCCTCTGGAGACCTTTGGGATGGTCAGGTGGAAGGGGGTTGTTCTTGGCCTTTAGCAGGCAGGTGCGGGGCTGCTGTCATCCATTCTGCCGTGCACAGGACGGCCCCACAAGGAAGTGTTATCTGGCCCCAATCCGTGGAGAAATCCTGGGTCAAAACTCAAATCTGACCGTGTCATTCTCTGCTCAAAACCTTCCATGCTTCCTAGATTTTTCTCAATAAAATCACAGTCTTTAAAATGGCTTAGGGCAGCCTCCATGGTCAGGATGCCTGTCGGCTCTGAGCGGCTGTCTTGCTGCCTTGTTGGGGCTCCTGGTCTTCCACCAGCCCGGCCTTTGGGCTCTTCCTGGAGAACTCTAGGGCCTTCCTGTGCCTCTGCCTGGACCATCCTTTGCCCAGGCGGCTGCAGCGGTTACTGTCCCCAGCCTCCAGGCACCCGGTGCTTCGCATCACACTGAGGGTGTGGCCTTCTGGCCCACAGAGTTCAAGACTGCCATCCCTCCGGACTCACAGTCTCCCTGCCCAGCTGTTTTTTCCATACACTTATAACCTACTGTATAATTTTCCAATAAGTAATATTTATTATTTGTCTCCACACTAGGCCGCGAGCTTCCGGAAGCGGGGATTTCTCTCTTCCTTTCTCACCGTTGGGTTCTCAGAGCCTAGAATGGCTTCTGGGGCTCAGTGCTCATGACATTTGGGGCCAGACCACTCTTGTGGCAAGGGCTATCCTGTGGTACTGCTTGGTGTTAGCACAGAGACATTAGAAGCTGGGTTCTGGCTGTCTCTGCCTGTCCAGCCCGCTACCCTCGGGCAGTGTGGTGACCTTTAATCTCAGTGTCCTCATCTGGCAAATGGAGGCCTGCTTCGTAGTGATCTTGAGGGCAACACTGTGCCTTTGACTCGGGGGAATTATTACCCAGGTGCCATCTTTGCCTGCCTCCACCAGTGGTGACAACCCAAAACGTCTGCAGAGGTGGGGGCACAATGGCCTCCACTTTAGAACTGCTGATACAGGACAGTGCCTGGCAATGGATGTCACCGAGTGTATGTGGCCTTCTCCTTGGTACCCGACTCGGGGAAAGGTATTTGGTTTCTGTTTTTGTGTTTAACACTGTGTTCTTTTTTAAAAAGATGCCGCCAGGCACTTTCCAAAGAGGAATTTACATGTTCTTCACTAGGGCTAACTAAGATGGTCTTGTCACTCGTGAGGAAAGACTCATTTCGTTCCTAACTCAGACCTCCTTGAATTTAGAAATGAGAAATTGTTGGGTTTAGGTTTTCTGAACCCCATCTGGGTCGTGTGGCTTGGTAACGCTGTGGTGTAGGGAGACACTCTGAGAAAGGTTCTAGAGAAGAATCTTTTGCACTTTGCTGCTTTTAACAAGGTAGAGGAGACATACCAAAGTGAACCGAGAATTCGCACACTGGCTGGGTCAGGCCAGGGGAACCAATGTGGAGGCATTAATTGAGCTCCCAGGAGCAAGGGGACTTTGCAGGGCTTTGGACTAAAGAACATCTTCAAGCTCACTGAGAGAGACCAGGTTTGAACCAAGGTGGCCTTGGCTGGCCTTGGCTCCTGGTCCTTCTGTTTGGTTTACCTGGTGCAGAGTTCTGTGGCTTTTTGATGGCTAATGCCCTTTTCCTGGGCAGACGTCAGAATTGGCTTAGTCGAATTCCAGTTTCTTCTTAAATTTGTAGTACTGTTTTAAACAGCTGCTAATAAATTTCCTGCAAATTATAAGTGGAATGCAAGTGAGTGTTGGGATAGTCCTGCAGGACAGGATACAGCACGGTCCCCACATGCCAATTCACGGAGAGGTAGGTGCAGTTTGCATGAGTGACAGGTCACAGGCATATTTGGGCAGAAGGCCACTGCCCTTCAATGGGTTAATGCTGAGGTTTCCCCTTCCGTGTTCACATTAAAAAGTCCCTTTCTTTTGTGCAATAATAATCCATTCTTGGCAAAACACAACTTTATTTTCAGTCTTTTATTGGTTTCTGGAAGTTGTCTTGATTTTTCTGGTCTGCCCAGTCTGCAGGGAACCGTTAGCAAGAGACAGTAGAAGCTGAGGTCTCTGCTTATCCAGCCGGCTACCCTCTGGCAGTGTGGTTATCTTTAATCTCAGTGTCCTCATCTGACAAATGGGGTCCTGCTTCTTAGTGATCTTGAGAGCAACACTGTGCCTTTGACTTGGGGAAATTATTACCAATGTGCCCAGCACGTAATAAGTGCTCAGAAAACGTTAGCAGATGTGGTTCTTGGTTTTTTTATTTTTTATTTATTACTTAGCAGTGAACTCTGACATTCTGGAATGGGTTTGTATTTGGTTGACTGTAGCTAGCTTCTCTAAGGCAAGTGTGGTTATGCAATAAAATTCCCTCAATTTCAGCAAATTACTTTTTGCTTTCCTTCTAATGAAGCTTTCAGATAATTTTTTTTTTTACATTTTATAATATTGATCCAATCCATAACAATTCCTTTATGCTGGTTAAAAAAGAAGGAAAAACCTAACAATTGTGATATAAACATAAAATTCACATTCAGCACATACTTTTCAAATCCTAGCACTTGGAAACTAATACGAATAATGATGACTAACATTTATTCAGTATGCTTTGTGTGCCAGACCATGATCTGTTTTTAATTATGTCAAATGTATTTAATGTTTGCAAAACTTGCATGAGGTGCTAATAAGAAACAAAAACAACAATGATATTAATTTTAATTTTAGAAGTGGGGAACACTTATCTGGCGCTTATCATGTACCAGACATTCTTCTGAATATTTGACTTGTTTAAATATTGTTCAGTTGATTGTCCCTTCATCCTTGGGCATGTCTTTGAATCACCTTCATTTAACAGAGAAGCTCACTGAGAGAGACCAGGTCTGAACCTAGCTCTAGCCCCGTGCTCTGGACACCTCACCTGTGCCGCCTGTGAAACGCAGTGTGAGTGATTGTGCAGAGCGCGACGGTGCGTTGCATTGTCCTTCTCCAAAGCTTTCAGTGGGAGAGGGACAGAACCCTTGCACCCAGCTATCCGAAGGAGGCGGTGTAAGTGGTGGGCACGTGGCATCAGCAAGGGGGGCCTCACTGTCTTTACTGGCGAAACAGGATCAATACAACCCATCTTCTTCGGCTTGGTTTTGAAAATGAGGCACAAATGGTAAGTGCTTAGCATGGTGCCTAGCACTTTTGGTAAATGATGCCAATTCTTTCTTTTCTAGGAGGATTTTACCATGATGGTGATTTTTCCCCTCGTCCTAACAATAGCGGAAATGTATAGAATCACAAAGCAAAACGGACAGGACCGAGGTGCCTGAACCTGGCAGATGTTCGCACCTTATTATGCAGATTAGTTTTGTATGATTAGATGGGACACTTGATTAAGGCGGGATCCTAAGTGTTGGTTTTGTGTGTTACTGGAGATTTCCTCTTCCCAGTGACTGCTATTTATAGAATTTCTTAAAGTGTGTGTATGTTTAATTTCTGTTGAGTTCTGCAGTGCGGTCTGTACAGGCTGATGTTTATATCTGCTCCAGTTGTGCAAGAAGTGGAAAATATCCTTTTTTTAGAACAGGTCACATGTGCTCACTGTCAGGAATAGGACCTCAGTGTAAAAAAATGTATCTTGGGACAAATCAAAGTTACTAAATTTCTCCCCCAACTGCTTTGTTTCAGAACTGGCAGTATTAGGATAAATAATAGGAAAAAAAAAAAGCCCTTGGCTCCTTTTTGTGTGTGTCATCTTGCAAGGACAACAAGCAAGAGTTTCATCTTTTGTGTGTTAGTGGCTGTTCAGGATAAAGTGAACTTTACCGGTGGATTTGCCAAATCAGAGCAAACTTGATTACACTCTGAGTTTGCATTATTTGGAGAAAATCATCAAGAAGGCAGATCAGAGATATTACATGCAGTTTTCACAAGCTTTGACATTACAAAGGCACGTTTGTAGTTTATCAGAAGGCTTTTATGAGCCTAGAGATCGTCGTGCAATCTCAGAAAAGGAGTTGTACCAAGGAGGAAGCCTGCATCCTTATCAAGGCAGATGAGAGAGAGAGGATTTGCAGGAGGACTGGACTCTTTCTGGAAATTTCCACCCCCTTTCTATTGCCGTGCCTTTCAGGAGACCAGGCTGGGCTTCTCAGTGGTAAGCCCATTTCCCACGTAGTTTTGCACAGCTGAGGGTGAATGCTAGGTGAGCAGTCACCCCTGAGCCACGTCCCCAGCCCCTCAGGCTGTCTCTTAAGCTGGACTTTCGTATTTCTTTACTGTTCTTCTCCCTCTTGTGGCCTCTTAAGCATGCCATGGAGACTGAGCAGGTGGAGCCCTTGGGGTGTTCACGGGACACGTCTGTCCCGAGACGAGATGACGAGGCTGTGTCTTCCTGGGTCAGCGTATCCAGGGGCTCCTCAAGCACTGGGCACTGGGCTCCAGGTGTTATAGATGGTTGCCCGTCACAGCTGGACGTTGACTCCATGCAGGCGAGTGGAGGAGCAGGGCTAATGGAGAGAGGCGGCACAGGCTGCAGATCATACCCGAGGCCATGGGCGCCCTCAGTGCCCTCTCCAAGTGGCTTTGCAGCCTTCCCTCAAGCACGTCCAGCAGAAGCAGGGACTTTGAGGTCAGAAAGGCTGGTGTTTTGCTTTCCTCCTCCACTCCCTCCTTAGGACACTTACTTATAGGCAGTACTGAGGGTCAGGTGCCATGCTGGCCACAGGGAACCGAGAGGCAACCGGTCAGGTTTCTGCCTGCATGCGCTTCCCACCGGGCAGTGGAGACCTCCGTGTCAATCATGAGCCAAAGACATGAACGAGATTATCTTAGTTAACTACTCTGAAAACTAAGCAAGGTGTTCTTAGTAGAGCGTGACTGAGAAAGAGGCCGGCTTTGTTAGGCTGGACGGTCAGCCAGGCCGTGGTGAAGATGTGATCTGAGGCAAGACCTGCATGCCAGAAAGACACAGACCCTGGTACTGCCATTCCTTAGCTCTGTGACTTTAGACAAGTGGCCCAACCTCTCTGGATGTCTGCACTTGTTCTGTAAAGTGGGGTGGTAACTGCCTTGGAGGCCGCTGACAAGATAGCAGGTAATGTCCCTGCAGCCGCTCACGTTCGTTGGCGCTGAGTGGTGGTTCTGCAGGCCACGGGACTGCCTCAGGTGAGGTGTGAGTGGGGAGGGAGAAATGCGAGCATTCATCTTCTTAAGTGCTGGTAGCTTGGCTTAAGTGTCTGCTAACGTCAGGTGAGTCAGAGATCGCCCTGACTCAAAGTGGAGCTGGGCTCCTTGCGTTTGTCGCTTCTCCTGCAGGGCAGGCCTGCTCGGGGCCTCCCCTCGCCTTCCTCCCCACGGCAGCACCGGGGTCAGGTGTGGCCAGGCTTAGCCCAGGAATGGTCTCCATGCCGGACTTTTTACTGTGGTGGGGAAGGCCGTGGTCCAAGTGGCCGTGTGTCGCAGCAAACCCAAGACCGCTGCCACGCGGGGCCCATGCCTACCTGAGCACGCCGGTGGAGGACGCCCGACTCCTGTCCTGGGCCCCAACCCTGGATCACGCTGCCTGCCCTCCCTGGCCAGTGTCGGTGCAGACATGGAAGTGCTCCCCCACCGCAGCCTGGCGCCCACCCGCCTCGGCTTCCATGGGAGGGAGGTGTGCGGTTAAGGAGCCTCCTCACACGGCCATTGAAAGCATTTGGATTCCACTCGCTGTCTTCTCTGACTCCAGGGACCCACAGAACAGTGGCTGTCCCGGGTCATGTGAGATCCACGTTCGGCGAGTCTGGGGCAGCACGGTAGGGTCCTGTCCTTCTGTGAGATGTGGCCGCTCGTTGAGCAACTTCAGGGAGGCCTCTGTGGCCTTTGCTGTCCCCACCCACTGATCTCCCCACGGGGGCTGACTCAGTCACTCACCCAAGGTCCCCTGATCCATGTGGCCAGTCGTCCCATCTGATCAGGGGGCAGCATGAGAAAGTGCTGGGCCACCCGTCGGGGGCACTGTGCTTTTCCTTCCTGTGTGTTTCCCCCAGGCAGAGGGAGTCGCCTCAGTGGGAAGAAGATGCCAGGGCGAAGGCTCAGTGGCGTGATGAGGGGTTAGGCATGAAGTCCTGGCATGATAGGGGACAGGGATGCTCCTGGGTCCCTTGGCTGTCAACTGTCCCTAACTACTGATTGGTTCTAAGAAGCACATTTTCAAAACGCACATTTCATAGCTGGAGATTTGACTCCTGGTGGGAGGAAACGCACGTGGGTTCCTCTGGCAAGGATGAGGCCTCTCCCAGACTGGTGGAGGGGGTGCTCTGAAGTCACGTCCCTGAGCCGGCACGCGGGAGTGTCTGTGGGTGGGTTGTACTAATCACCTCTCTGTCCAAAGGAGCGGCTCTATGGCTGTTTCTCTTTTCTAGCATTTTTGAGGCTTTTCAGCAAGGGGCGAGAGTGGGATTCCAGGGTTAGCTGTACTGTATGGCTGAGCCTGCAGAGCAGCACCGTCTAGCCCTTGGCCATCGACACCCTGGCCAGTGGGACCCTTTGCGGCTAGTTCATGGTGCTTGTGGCCAAGAATGACCACAGATAAACATTCAAACAGTACTGGCTGGCTAGGGTCATTTACTGGCCGAGGAAGAGCATGACACTGACTGTGTATTCTTGCAACTTCTATTTATTTATTTTTAAAGGAAGGGTTTGTAGTAGCTCATGTGAAGCAATCCCTCAAAGTATACGCAGTCAGCTGGCGTGATTCCTGCTGACACTCCAAATGAAAATGAGCCGTGTGCAGCAGGTTCACGAGCAGACACCTTGGGGAGGCCGGGCGCAGGCTGGTCGCGTGCTGGACAATCAGAGCGCAGACTTTTTGGAAGCAGACAGTGCACCGTCAGGGCATAGTCATGTCCCTCATCATCCTGTAATTGTGCTTTTATCTAGGTGGATGCTGGGTGAGTAAATGCTAAGCCATGGGACCTTGGAATGCAACTCCAGTGACCCTGAGCACCAATAGGAGCTGTCTGTGCTGATTCAGACATGAATGAGAGGGCCCCGTTCCTGCTTGGTCACAGTGTCAGAGTCACTAAAATCCATGATTTGCCAGGAGCCAATATCTAGGATACCCACTGGGGTTTGTGCTTGGAGTGGAGACCTCTACCTGCTGCCACCCTGTCCCCCTCTTGGGCGTCTATACCTGACACCTTTGTTTTTTTTTTGGTACTGGGGATTGAACTCAGGGGCACTCGACCACTGAGCCACGTCCCCAGCCCTATTTTGTGTTTTATGTAGAGACAGGGTCTCACTGAGTTGCTTAGCGCCTCGCCATTGCTGAGGCTGGCCTTGAACTCACGATCCTCCTATGTACCTGTATATCTTTCTAACTGGTTCTTGCTGGCAGCCAGTTCTTCCTCGCGTGGATCTCCGAGTGGACGCTTCTATTTTGCCTGTTAATGATCTCTTTCCAGTTGCTTCTCACATGCCTTTCACATGTTCACTTCTGCGGCTCCAGGAGTGAGGACCTGGACACAGCCTGGCCACACGGCCTTATCATGGGCTTGGTTTCAGGGAGGGTCACCCTGGCAGGTGACAGTGGACCCCTGGGTTTTCCTAGCTGCTGCTGTGTCACTCGTGCAGATCTGATAACTTACTTTCTAGAGACAACTTTCCTTCTTTCTTTTCTTTTTTTAAAATTCTAACCAGCAGGCAATCGTTATCAGTGATGGTGGATCATCTCTGATCTGATAGTGCAAACGGCACTGTGTTCTTTTTGCTAAGCGTATTCACCGTGGAGATGTTGGATTTGTGGTTCAAGCACGACAGCAGTGGTCCTCAACTTGAGTGCCGCAGGGGCTTCTGGGGTGCAGGGCCCTCTGTCTGACTCAGGAGGTCCTAGGTAGAGGCTGAGGATTTCTGTTTCTGCAGGTCTGACTATTGATCTGGAGTGCTCACATTTTGGAAACCACTGCTCTTAGGTGGTACTAGCAGGTGATTTTGCTCAAAAAACTTGAAGCATAAAGCATTGATAAGACGTGGGGTGTAAGTCATGTGTGTTGGGCTGTCCCCTGGAGGGTAGTGGCAGGATACTTAAGCTGACCATGTTTGATCAGAAAAGCAATCTGTTGGTTAAATGACAAAAAGCCAAAGGCTGAGATGACTTGGCTCAGCAAGGTGGGGTCTGTTTCTGTAAGTGTGATCTCGGAGCGACCCTCCCTTGCTACACAAGGAGCCTGGCCCCGGTCCGAAAGGGTGGGTGGTTCTCTGCAGACTCTGCCAGGGTGAAGCCCCAGCAGACGGCAGTCACTTGACTGGAAGACTGGGTTGAGAAACAGGGAGACGGTGATTGGGTTCCTCCACATGACCAAATTGTTTTTCACAAAATTTCTGCTGAATAAAATCTGAAATACGACTGTCAGCCTGTTTTCCCGTCTTTAATGAATTCCAGACCGTCTGTGGAGTGTAGGAGCTTCCAAAACAGAGGGCAGGACGGCTGCCATCAGCCGCATCCCTCTCACACGTGAGCTGTCCCCACCAGCCTCCCGCTCCCGGGTCTCTCTGGCTGCCCACATTTCTGACGCGGGGCAGATGCTGGGGGAGACTCCTTGTTTGCCACCTCCCCTGCGTCTGGTCTGGCTGAGCCCCGACATCTCGTGTTTTCCCTCTGCCGCCTGCTGGTCTTCTCCAGAGGGGAACGCTGGTCACTCTGCCTCTGGCTGGGAGTTCCAAGCGGTCTCCCAAGTCCAGATCGACGGTGGTTCCAGCTGGACCGCCTCGCTTTGTGTCTTCGGTCACTTGTTGGGGCCTCTGTTTTGACGCAGGGCTAGCAGGGCACGTGGGATCTCCGTTAGAGGGCAGTCATTGGATTGAAGGAAACATGGGTGTAGCACTCAGCCGAGGCCTGGTTCTTGGTTCCCTCCTTCCAGTGACCTTCCTGTGCACGTCACCAGTTAGGCGTTTGACTTGAAACTGATTTCAAAGTCCACTTGGACAGCTGAGCACAGAGGGAATGACTGGAAGGCAGTCAGCAGGAAAAGAAGAGGATCCCCAGGAGAGCAGGGGCCTCGGCGCCCCCCGGCTGGGCAGCCGGCAGCAGGACCTTGGAGCTGAAGTGGCTCAGATGGGGGCGGGATGCCTGAGCCACTCCATGCATGTCCTTGTCCACGCGGTTCCTTCCGTCCCAATTGCAGGCTGTGGCTGGGTGGGGGTGCGTGACGAGAAGCACTGATTCGAGTTTCACAGTGCCATGCGGTGCAGGGCTCAGGGCATCGCTGTCCCTGCGTGGGCTTAGCTGTAGACGCGAGGGCCTGCTGTGTGTTGAATGTGACAGTGCAACCTCTTTGTGCAGTTACCATCCTCTGACATGAGCTTCAGGATCTGTGTGCTCCAGCTGCAGGATCTGTGTGCCTGGGCTCTTCTGGGGTCCTCCCTGGGTAACAGCAAGGGTTTGCTGTTTATGAGACTAGAATCTGAGCTTTAAGCCCCCACCACTGACAGATGTGACTGTTTCTTTTGCTTGATGGTCACAAAATTTCCCTCTTAAACACCTGTGGTTAACCTCATCGCTGGAAAAGAGGAAGGGATGGTAACCCCGAGGTGGCCACGGATCCCGGGGGATGCTTCCTGGGCTTGGTGCCTCTACGTGGATGCCTTGGTCAGGCACAGCACTAGCACATGGCATGACGGCAGGTGCCTGCCTCAGCCTCCTGTGTGAGGACTCCAACGGCTGATGAGGCCCAGCCTGTGGTGAGGACGTGGCGGCTGCCGCTGCTGTGCTCACTGGGTCACATTGCTGCCTCTTCCCTTGCCGTTCCATCTCCTGCTCCTACTGGCCTCTCTGCTGCTGGAATCTGGAGGCCTGTTGGGCTGGAGGGCCATGGTTCTCCGCAGGTGCCCTGAAGTCCCTAGGAGTCCCTGCGCCCTCCTCCGCTCTAGCCAGCACCAGCCTTGTGAAGGGTATTTGCAGGGTGCTTTCAAGCCTTTTCCAGCATGGATTGGGGTCCCTGACTCCCCCGCCACATCCCCAGCCATCAGGCACTATCTGCGTAGGAGTGAGACCCAGTCCGATTGCCCGTCCACATGCTTCGACTTCCACCCGTCCAGACATTCATGCAGGACACGCAGCGGGTCCTCAAGGCAGTGTTGTTCACAGTATTTGGTCCCTTATCCAGCATCACAAATAATCCACACGCGTCATGGTCCAGTGGGCCCCATTCTGAATTTTGTAAAGAAGGGCAATAAAAGTTTTCCTTTTTTATGTGATTGAAATAAACAGACACCGAAGCCTAAGATGCCTGGGCTAGGTGCTGCCGGGTGAGCACCTGCGGGTGTCTGGAGGGGCCCTGAGCACAGGAGAGGGGGCAGCCTGAGAAGCTGGTCCGTGTGCTGAGCCTGGTGGGGGAGGGCACTCCCTGCCCTGCGGAGGGAACAGGACTGGTCTTCTGTGCAGGCTGACCTGGGGAGTCAGGAACCAGAAATGGGCTGAGCCGGCCATCGGAGGTGGAAAACGCACTTTGGAAGCGTTCAGAGTTGGGTGTATTTCTTGGGCGTCTAACTTGGTGGGTGTTGAGAAATCTGCCTCTTTCTCCCATTTCTCAAACTCATGTTTTGGGAATTATTTGTAGCATTCTTGGGCAGATTGTTTGCCCTGTGAGGTGCAGTGATATTTGATATTTATTGAATATACCATGAAGTCAGGAGACAGTGGTGAAAAAGAAGGTTCTAACCTGGACCTCTTACCACCCTTGGTAAATGGGTGGCTGCTGAGTGATGATCACATCATTGGAGGACAGGGAGGTGTTTGGTGGAGGAGAAAAAAGCCAATTTGGAGGTCATATCAGCTATCATGAGAAAGAAATATATTTTTTTAAAGAAATTTTTAGTAACTTTATTTTTTATGTGGTGCTGAGGATTGAACCTAGTGCCTCAAACATGTTAGGCAAGCATTCTACCATGGAGCCACAGCCCAAGAAATACATTTTAACTGACATTCACTGAAGACAGCCTCTAGTAGTTATTTCATTTGAAGGCCTCATGGAAAATCAGGTATGTTTTAAGAAAAATCAAGCCAGGCATTGTAGCACACACCTGTAATCCCAATAGCTTGGGAGGCTGAGACAGGAGGACCATAAGTTTAAGGCCAGCCTCAACAACTTGGTGAGCCATAAGAGACTCAGTGAGACTCTGTCTCAAAATAGAAAAATAAAAGCAAGGGTTGGGGATATGGCAAGTGCCCCTGGCTGGGTTCAATCCCTGGTGCCCAAACCAACCAAACCAAACAAAAAGAAACGTCAAGCATCTTCTACTTATAAATTGGCCAACCAATAATACTTACAGTCCCCGTGGGAACCGGAAATTTGTCAGCTGACTGCAGATCTCAAGGATCTGGATGCTGAGTGTTCTATAAATCTTGGTTAATGAATGATGGAGATAAAGGAAGTTCTGTGTTGTGCAGATCGGTCTCATTTAGGGCCTGCCGAGCCCTTTCAGGAAAGTGTAAGAAGTCGCCTCAACCTGTCCCCCAGCTAGCGAGGGCTCTTGGGTGCCTGAGGTCAGTTCCCTCCGTTCTAAGGTGAGGCCCACGGTGGTAGCACCCTCTTGGGAAGGTGGGCTTCTACAAGACTCGGAAGGGCTGGCCTACGTGCAGCCCCGGCACAGTGACTCGGTAGGGTCGCAGTTGCTGTGCTGCCGTCCGTGCTCAGATGTCCACTCTGAGCCCACCACAGATGCTGGACCAGTGGGTACTGAGCCAGCGCTGAGAGGGGGACGCAGGCCAGCCTCCAGGAGCTCTGGGCATGGCATCTTTGCTGACTATGCGGTACAGGGCTTTGCTGTGTTTCTGCTTTAAGCATGTACCACTGACCACTCTAGGATGCTTGTCCTCAGGCCTGCAGCTTCCCCACAGGACACGTCTCAGTCTTCGGACACTTGGGAACGGGGCACAGCAGCTCAGCTGTGGGATTGTGGCTCAGCGGTAGAGCGCTTGCCTCGCATGCGTGAGGCACTGGGTTCGATCCTCAGCACCACATATAAATAAATAAAAGATATTGTGTCCACCTACAACTAAATAAAAATATTTAAAAAAATATGGAGGAGTCACCATGACAAAATGCAGAAATGCAGAAAACGTGGCGTGAGATAGCCTGTGAAGACATTTGTCCCAGGACGCCCTGAGCGCCACCTGGGGAGGCAGCCGCAGCCTTCCTTGACCTCAGCGGGGCACACGCTGGGCTCCCCACGTCCGCTGTCCCATGGGGTCCACCATCAACTGAAGATGCTGCCAGTGCTGGCTTCTGGAATTGCAGATGCTTTTGAGCAAGCAGGTGAATTTGCACGTGGGGAATGCATGAATAATAAAAGTTGACTGTATTGACATTTTCCAATTTTTTTTTTTCAGTCGTGTACATATATATATATATATATATTTTTGGTACTGGGGATTGAACTCAGGGGCACTCGACCACTGAGCCACGTCCCCAGCCCTATTTTGTGTTTTATGCAGAGACAGGGTCTCACTGAGTTGCTTAGCGCCTCTCCATTGCTGAGGCTGGCTTTGAACTCGCGATTCTCCTGTCTCAGCCTCCCAGAGTGCTGGGATTACAGGCTTGAGCCACCGCGCCCGGCTTGCAGTCGTATTTTTTTCGCAGTTCTTTTTCTGGTCCAAAAAGCTCATCGGGAAGAACATTTTAAAACACTGTGCGCTCAGACATCGTGGATTAAACTTGAAGCCACGTTCAGACAGCTTTTCCAGGAACCTGACCTTGCATTTTTTACCTGTTGGTTTGTCAGTGAAAATGGTCCCTCCCTTCCAGAACTTGAAAGTCGATGGGAGCTTCACTGTTCACGTACAGTGCTTTTTATTTTGATATAATTCCTGTTGTTTCTTTAGGAAGCTGGAGAGTGAGCATGGGGATGGGGACAGAGAAACAGAACCTATGGGGCCTTGGTTGAAGAATCCAGGGAAAAGTGGAGGGATGGCTCAAATTCCGCAGTGGGCAGTTTCAAGGTCCCCAGGCCTGGCTCACTCAGGGCCTGGAGTTTAGAGGTGGTGGCCTGACTTGCCCTGGTGTTGCAGGTTAGCACATCAGAGTCACCAGCAGAGTCCCCTTGGTGAACGTTCACAGGGCCTTGTTGGGAGCACTTCGGATTCTCCTGGAGGCGGACATTGTCCTCAGTGGTCACTTCTAGTTGCAGAAGACAGATGACACTGTGTAACAGCAACAGAGGGAACATGGAGCCAGGATGATGGCAGCAGTGGTGTCTGGCCTTTCCAGCCCTCATCACAGGTGTCCCTGTGTTGGCGCTCCAGCTGGCTCTAGGTTCCCAGATCGCCTCCCTGGGCGTCGTCAAGAGTGGTTTGGTTTGGGCGTGTCTGTGTCCACGATCTGTCTGTTAGTCTTGGGGTCAGGAAGACGCCTACGTAACATTTTTCACGTTTTTCCTGGCTTAGGAAAGTCGAGGAGCTGAACAGCAGGAATGACGGGTTCAGATCGAGGTGGGTCATGGGTCATCGGGGTCATCGAGGTCATCGAGGGGCAGCATTGAACTTGTAAGGTGCTGTGCGCAGCAGGACTCTCATGAGGTGGAAGGTCCCATTTTGCAGATGGAGACACTGAGGCCAGCCTATCTCCTGTCACTTGGCTGTCTTGACGAGGACAGAAGTGAGATTGAGACCAAAGACTCTCTCACTGCAGAGCTCCCCGTCTCCGCCATGCTGGGGGGCTCCCGTGTCGGGGGTTCGCAGGCAGAGGCAGGGTAGGGAGCCCTCAGGGTGACGACACGTGTTGGCTTTGGAATGGAAAGCGTACTTTCTGATGAAGTAAAGGCAGTGGACTCGGGTGTGGTGGAACATTTGAGTCCAAAATAAACAGCTCTGTCTGTTGAAGATGCTCACGGCGTGCCTGGCTGCCTGGCTGTGTGGCCCTTTGTTTCCAAAGCTGTTTCTGGTGAGGGAAGGGAGATGGGTTGAGACGTCTCCAAGGAAGGTAGCAGAGAATGGGCTGGGGGTGCTTGATGGTTTCCAAGCGCAGGGTGTGTCCTCGTGGGGTCTCCTCCTTCCTTATTAAAGAGCTTTGAGTGTTACTCCCGGTGACTGCGGGCCCTCCAGTCTACCCGCCCACTCTGGGTGCTGCCACCAAACACGCAGCTTCCTGACACCTCCCTGCCTTCTGTCCAGGGTGCCCCTCACCTTGACTTGTTAATTGCCTTTCTCCTGTGTCTTCCTAAACTTGTGGCCCGTCTGTTCCATCCTGGACTGTTTATCTTTGCCGTGCCAGAGTTCTTGAAACAGCTTAACGTTGTGCAATGAGGCATACCTTGGTCTTGACTCGATGCTGTTCAGAGCATTAGTCACTGTGAAGCAGGGAGTTAAATGTTTTCAGCAAAGGGCTGTGATGATCCCGCAGAGAGGAAGAAGTAACAAAGTCCTGGTGGGTGGCTTTCCTGGTGAGCCCTGTACCAGAGGGTTCCACAGTGATGGGTCCGATCCATGGAAATAAATGTGAAGCATTCTTCCTCTTAATTAGTGGGAAAAGAGAAAGACCAACAACGAAAATTCATAAGACCTGATTCTCATTCACACCAAGAAATGCACAATATAGATGGGCATGATATATATATTTGTCTATTTATCTAGATATCTATATGCAGTGCTGGGAATTGAACCCAGTGCCTCACACACGTTAGGCAAGCGCTCCACCGCTGAGCCCCGGCCCAGGAAACGCGGAGTGTGATCCGGGTCTCCTGTACCTATGCTCCCAATCCCGAATCCCTAACCCACGGAGGGTTAGGGATTTCTGCCAGACCTCGTCAGTAGGGACTCCTGGGCCAAGCCTTAAGCAGGTCAAAAGCCCTCAGCCCTGGGACAATCCTTGTTGGAGAGCCATCGAGGAGTTCTTGGCCACACTATCGGGGGGCCAGCCAGTGCTTTCTTGAGCGAGGAGCAGGTCTTTACCTACAGGGCTGGTTTTATGGAGAGTTTTGGGGAGCATTACTCATTGGGAAACTATGTGCCTGCTGCCCGGGTTTCTCCCCAGACATCTCCATGGCCGACAACTGAATCCCCACCTCTCCGTGTCTCTGGGCCTCTGAAGATGTTGGAGGTAGGCTGATTCTTGCTGGGGTGGGCAGCGGGCACTGGGCTTCTAGGGTGTCGTCTAGAGGCATGTTGGGTGGTCACTGCCAAGGCCTGAGGAGCTGCCTTCTTCCCGGGCTTGGAGGCTTCAGCTGGAGCGTTCCTGTCTTCCCTCGCCAGCAGGCTTTGCGTGTTCCAGCAGAGGACGTCGGGGCGGCAAGCCTTTCCTCTCCCAGAGGGCTTCCCAACGAGGATGCGCCTCGTTGTCAGGACACAGAGTGCCACCCGTGGGGGCATCCTGTTTTCCCATGTGTTGTCTCGTACGTATCCATCATTGATTTCGTCATCTAACTCCTCTTGGTGACGGTTCGGGGGTTGGAGGACTGGGGGAGCGGAGACCTATTTGTACCAGATTCCTTGTATCCTTTCCCTAGAGGGATCATCCGAGCTCCTGCCTGGCTGTCATTTTTCACAGAATCCGCAGGTAAGGAGGCTGTTTTGAGTGGCGGCCAGGTAACCTGTTGATATAGAGTCTGCTTTACCTTTTATGATTCCCATCATTAGCACCGCCCTCCTCCCTGGCTGGGCTCCCTGTCGTTTTAAGGAGGCAGCAATTACTGGTTTGCTAAAGAAGCCTGCTCCTGCTGCCAAGGAGCCTGTTCATTATCGCTCCATCTCTAATTCCACCTTGCCAGTGTTGAGAGAAGGTGTGTAGCGTGTGGCCGAGCGGCTGCAGTCACATCTCTGCAACCATCTCCGCTCCAGTGGACCTGATGTCGAGACAGAGGGCCAAGGAGGCCCTGGTGAGTGCTTTCGACTGTACTGTTTCCTGTTGGCCAGGCTTGGCGTGGCCATCTATCCCTTTGATTCTGACCCCAGCACAAGCTCCCAGTTGGCCTTTGTGGTGGGCGCTCAGTCCCATTTCTGACATGTCTCTGAACTCAAATGGGACACCTGGGAAGTGCACATGTGGTTTTCCCATGGCCTGTTTTCTCTGCTTGTACCAAGGACACCATGGAACTGACCCTGTGTCTGTCTTCAGGAAAGAAATGCAGAGGATGGCCGGTGGGACTTGGCTGACAGGTGGTCGGTCGTGTGGCAGGTTTTATTTCTACGCGTGTTGGTGTTTATTGGACGCTAACTCTGCTCCTCGCTGCCCGGGAGTGGTGAGGTCTCTTGCTGTGTTCAGGTCCCCTGTAGTGCTCTCGGGGGCTTCTGCTGGGTCACTGGATGGGGTCGGGAGGGCTTGCTCTTCCTCCTCCCCTGGGGCGTGTTTTGGTGTGCAAGTCAGAGGCGGGTGGCCGCAGGGTGCTCGGTGTGCACCCTGCTGGGCGCCTCTTCCCCCCCCCCCCAGCCCCCGGTTTCTTTTCCCCTCTGGGATGATTCTGCGCTTGTGGTTCTGCCGTCCCTGCTGGCTCAGAAGTGCTGATGTCACTGACTTTCTTCAATGACAGCTGGTGGGGATTTACAGAAATTGTAAAAGAATACCACTTCCTCCTCTGGCCGTTCTCTTGACAAATTACTGCTCTTTTTGGAGTTTTGTGGAGGATGAAGATCTGGGAAGAATTTCCTTGTCTTGAAGTTCAGGAAGCTCTTTTCCCTTTCTCTGTTATGCTTCACGAAAGGTTGGCGCTTGGGATGCCACTGGTGACCCCGGGCGGGCTTTCTCACCTGGTGCTTTGCACTTTGGACAGTCTGGGTGAAGGGTTTCCAGCAAGCGCTTCCCTTAAATAAGTTTCCTTATATAGAATATTTTTACTCAACGGTCTTTGGCCAGCTCAGGCCGTCACTGGGATTCGGTGAAGGTTCTGATGCATCTGCATTTTTTTTTTTGGAGTCCTTTGATCATTGAGAAGTGCCTGGCTTGGCCCCCTGTGCTCTTGTTTAGCACCCGGGTGCTGTTTGTGGCAGTTTGGATCGCTCGGCCCTGGCAAACATTGATTTCTCTGGATTTCCACCCCTGGTTCTGGCCGGTGGAGGCTGGGCCCCAGGCTTTCCCATCTCATGCCTGGTGGGTTGGGTGGTGGCTTGGGAACCTGGTCCTAGCGCTCCTGGGACCCACCTGGACGTGTCTAAAGGTTGGCCAGCCCTGTTCAGCGCTGTGATTGAGCTCCAGTCCTGTGGGAGAGGAGCTAGGCAGGGTCCAGCGTTTGTTCTTTCCTCGGTGGTGTTTTGCTTATTTTGTGTGTTTAGAAAAAGCCGCATATGCAAACTGCTGAGTTACCATTTTCCCTGGAATGGGAACCATTTGGACTATTTCAATGAGTTTTAGCTAAGATTTGTTTGTTCACAGTATTGGTTTTGTTTTCTGGTGTCCTGTTTAGAATAAGGCCAGAATGTGTCTTTTTTACTTTATGGAAATAAGTGCTACTTGGTGCCTTGGCATTTTGGAAATGAACATGAATTTGGGAAATCATGTATTTGCCCCACAGAGTCAAAATAGAGAGTCTTTAGGGAAAAATGACACATAGATAACTATTTCCATCTTGGATCACTTACTTTCTTTGAAACTTCTTTTTTCTTAACTAAAGTATTTTAAGATTTTAGAGCATTCATATTCTCTGTTTTTTTTTTTGTTTTGTTTTGTTTTTTTGGCTAATTTCTCACTTTTAAAGAGGAAAACAAGATTGAAGGTATGCACTGGGGACCACACTCAGTCCCCAGATCTTGGACGCACATGGTGGTGGTGGCAGTTTCTGTGCTGTTATGTTCTGTGATGGCTGGGTTCAGTTTAGCCTCAGGGTTAAGGTTTGGATGAGGAATAAAAACAGAATCCCCTTATTGTTAGCACTGCGAGGTGTCGTGCAGGAGCTGGAGGATGGTTGCCGTCGCCTGGCCTCTGGAGAGTCTGTGCTGTCAGATCTGTGGGCACGCAGCTGCCATTGCACTCTGTGTGACGGTGAGTAGTTTGAGATTTTGAACGGCCTAGCTATCCAGAAAATATTTTGGTCAGCCCTGTGGTATTTTTAATTGAAAGTGTTTTCAAAGTTTGGATAAATGGAGTAAACAGGAGAAAGAAAGAATGAGTCGGTCAAACTGGGATGAGCTATTAAAGTCTGGATAGCGGTCCAGGCAGTGTCTCTAGTGTAGGAAAATGGGAGTTTGATGGCAGAGGGAGGGTGGGACCAGGAAGCACATCATGACGTCGGGAGAGGAGCTTGGATCAGGTATCAGTCAGCAGCACTGGTCACCAGGCCATGTCAGTGAAAGTTTCCCCTCGTCATATTTTTTATTTAGAGACAAGGTCTCACTGAGTTGCTTAGCGCCTCGCCACTGCTGAGGCTGGCTTTGAACTCGCAATCCTCCTGCCTCAACCTCCCAAAGTGCTGGGATGACAGGCGTGTGCCACCGTGCCTGGCTACATTCATCATTTTCTCCCAGCTGCTCGCACAGGCATTTTCTCAGTAAACATTGCAGGGATGAATGGGGGTGTTGGGAGGCCTGGGTGCAGCCCAGCCATGGCGCTGTGAGGGCTGTGGACCCTCCCTTTATGAGGAATCTGTCTCCTCCTGTGTACAGTGAAGGGTGAGGACGAGGCTGGAGACTGCCAGCCTCTGCTGCTCCCTCTTGGGGCTGCCCACGGTGGACGGTGACTGGCCCCTCTGAACCAGGAGCAGGCCTGGCCCTTCTGAACTCAGGGCCCAGCTCCCTGCACTCGCCAAGGATGCAGGGGCAGAGCTTGTCTGCTACCTCAGAAGTGCCTTCTCTCCAAGGTCCTTTCCAAAGTCCCTTCCTCTGCTGCTTTGCTTTTTGATACTGCAAGTCTAAGGTAGCAACGCTCCGTGAAGCTTCTTGGTCAACAGGTGTTCACTTAAGCAGCGGCAGTGACAGGCGCATGCACCCTCGGCCTCCATCAGTGGTTTTTCTGGTATAGATAGGATGTAATGAGTGGGTCCCGATGGAATTCCTCCTGTGGAGCAAGATGCCAAGAAATGATTAGACAAGCCATTTTTCCCTTTTGCTCTCTGAAGCCGTTTAGACATGTGGCAGATGACCACTGAATATCTACTGCGTGGCAGACACTGGTGACCGGCTGCCAGCCCTGCGATGCGGCTCTGCCTTCTGGTAACTCACAGTGACATGAGTGTGGGGCTAGACCTCTCTTTGTTCCTTTAGGGCCAGAAGGTGGAGGGGTCCGTCCCGAGGGAACCAGGGAGGAGCAGAGTCCCCTAGGAATGAGCTTTGAGTTCACTGCTGAAAGACCACTGCCAGGCAGGGGAGAAGATGCATGCGGGAAGTCCCGGCCTTGTGGCTCCTGTGCGCAGCTGGGGCCTGGGGAGCCTGGGGAGCCTGGCCGCCCTCATGCACAGAAGTAGCGCTCTGGCTGCCAAGTGCAGAGTGTGTTGGAGGGTGGCCAGGCCTGTGTCCTGGAGGCCAGCTGGATGGTGCTGGTGAGCGTCTGTGAGAACGTACATTGCAGCCTGGAGGTAGGCTGTGACCTTGGTCACAGGTTTCAAGGGCAGGTGAGGGTGACAAGCGATTGCTCCCTTATTCACTGCCGCTGCAGTCAGGTCTGTTCTGTCCCAGGAACCTGCAAAGTGCGGCAAGTAGCATACATGGTCCCTGTTCTCCGAGCCTCTGCTCTGAGTGGACCCAGTGCGGCACACTGGCCATGGTAGATGCTGCGAATTCTCTCTGAGGCAAGAAGCACAATTCCAAGGGCCCCTCCTGCCCCTCACTTACAGTCTGACACACACTGTGCCCCAGGTGGTAGGCAGGGGCCCCTCAAGGTCTGCCGGTGTGCGCACTCAGCAGTTAGAAGCAGCCCACTGCCCTGCAGGGTGGACAGGCACCTGGCCTCGGGAAACGGGGCTCCTGTGGGTTATTCTGCTCCAGGGGAGGCACTGGGCTTTCAGTGTGGCTGCTGGCTTGGGGGAGTGCACTTTGTCCATTTTGGGTGGCTGGGACAGGCAGGAGACTGCTGGGCTGGAACTCTGGAGTCAGACTGCCCTGGGTTTGAATCCCAGTCGCCCCGATTAGGGGCTGTGTGAGTCTGGGCCAGTTGCTAGGCTTCTCTCTTTCTTCACCTATAAAGTGAGGCAGCGACCTCATGCGAGGCCTCTGTTAAGTGACCTGCCTGCGTCTGAGCCTCTGCACACCTGCTCTGGGCCATGGGGCAGTTTGCTCTCTGTGTCTTGACTTCCTTATCTATGAGAGAGTAATAATAATGCTTGTCGTCGTTCCCACCTTGCAAGGACGAGTTAAGAATCAGATGAGGTCGTGTGCGGAGGGATTGTCTGGCTGCTCCGCCTGTCACTGTTAATGCTGAGCTTTCTGAAATGCTCTGTGACTCGATTTGATTACTACTTTGTTCTTTTCAAAAGCTACTGCTTCACAAAACACATTTGTTGCTATGTGTTTGTGTTTTTAAAAACCGATGACTCACAGGTGCGGTGCCACATGCCTGTAATCCCAGAGGCTTGGGAGGCTGAGGCAGGAGGCTTGTGAGTTCAAGGCCAGCCTCAGCAACTTAGTGAGGCCCTAAGCAACTCATGAGACCCTGTCTGTAAATAAAATATAAAAAAGGGCTGGGGAGGTGGCTCAGTGGTAGAGCGCCCTGGGTTCAATCCATGGTACAAACAAACAAAACAAAACAAAACCAGCTCCCTCCTCCCCCCAATTCCCAATGACTTAATGGTAGAATTTCTGAGGTAGGAGTCAGTTTGCCAGATAAAATACTGAATGTCTGTTTAAATTCCAATTTCTGATAAAGAATGCTTTAAAAACACAGGTTTGTACCAAATATTTGATGGCATGCTTAGACTAAAAAAAATGTTCTTTGTTTGCTGAAGTTTAAGTCTCACTGGGCATTCGGTCCTGTTTCTCTGGCCACCCTCACTTGGAGTAAAGCAGCCCTCTGCTCTCACTGTGGATGCTCAGATGGGGAGACAGGGACCAAGACTCGCACACTCAGACAGGCATAGCTGCACAGATCTGGGGAGCTGCTTCCCAGTGTCTCCTGGAGCTCTGCCTCCCGATCCATTACACCTGAGGTGGCAGCTGAGCTTATGTTGCTACCTGAGTGCGTAGGGTGACATGGCTGGAGATTCTGGAATGTCCCCGTGTGGCTTCTGCCCGGAGGGCGCTATTAATAATGGCACATTCATGGCAAGGTATGCATTCCAGAGAATCACCAAAACCGCATCATCCTGGAAGGAAATTGCCTCATCGCTCTTCAAGCTGGCTACCAGGCAAGGCTGCTCTGTGGTTGGCCTGGTTTTCCAGGTAGGAAAATAAACACATCGAGCTGTAGGATTAATAACTGGGAGTGATTTCATTGTACTTAGAACTTAAGTTAATTTTTGAGTAGGTCTGGTTTTTTTTTTTTTTTTAACTGCTTGACTATTTGGAGGTTTTGAAAGAATTTTATCAAGATGGTGCCCCTTTCAATTCACCCGGTGTTTACTGAGCATCTACTGCATGCACCACAAAGAGAGTTAAAGTGTAGTTCCTACCCTCAAAACCTTCTTGTTTAATGGAGTACAGAGGCCAGGAATGGCATGGCAGCAGATGGGGTCAGTGAGGGCAGTGTCCAGGCATGTAAAGCCAGGTCCCGATGGCTGCACATGACGGGCGGTTAGCTTGGGGGTCTGGAGGAAAAGGAATGGGTTATGGCAGAGGTAACTGTGAGTACGGTAGGCCTGGATTCTTAGAAGTGGCTTCTTGGAGGTCGATATTTGAGGGAACGTCTCAAAGATCAGGATGACTTCATTTGGAAAGTGGAATATTCTAGGCGCTGGCCCAGCAATAGCAGACATGTGGAAGTGGCCGCGTTCTGAGATGAGCATGTGACTTAGACAAGAACGCACGTGGCACCGCTGTGACGGCCCACAACCTCTCCCATGCGCCTGGTCAGACTGGACACTGGGTGGAGCTGGACTCACTCCGTGTTGGTTTCCTAAACACTTATCACACACCTGCTGTTGCTACGTAAGTGGTGGCCACAGAGGCTGGGGCAGCATTTAGGGGCTGTTTCAGTGGGCCCCTTAAACCAGCTGAAGTCACTGTATTTCAACGTGAGGATTTTTCCCCCTCCCTTTGAAAGGAACGCTCGCAGTGATCTCTGATGTACGTTGTGCAGAATCAACAGCAGATTCCACAGGAGCTCTTGACCTTGAGAGCCAGCCTGGCCTGGGGCCTGTGGGGATGGCTCTTGTTTATTAGTCTTGGCCCAAGTGAGAGTTAGAGGCCTTCAGGGTTCCGAAGGGTCCCTCACAATTCCCCAGCAGTGTGCCTGGAGCCAGTGGGGAGGGTCCTTCGCTGAGGTCTAGCTGCAGAAATTTAGAGTCCTGTAGAACGAGCCATTGCAGTCTTCTCTGAAATGTTTTTTGATAGTTCTTTTCCATCTATTAAAAAATGATTCTGAACCCAGGTGCGGTGGCGCACGCCTGTCATCCCAGGACTTTGGGAGGCTGAGACAGGAGGACCGTGAGTTCGAAGCCAGCCTCAGCAATGGTGAGGCACTAAGCAACTCAGTGAGACCCTGTCTCTACATAAAACACAAAATAGGGCTGGGGTGTGGCTCAGTGGTCGAGTGCCCTTGAGTTCAATCCCCAGTACCAAAAAAAAAAAAGATTCCATGAGAAGTAAAAATGGCTCTGATGTTCAGAACTTGTGGAGACCATCCCGACTTGTTCAGCTAATGGGTTAAAACATGACAGGCATATCCGTGTGGGTCGGGAGACGCGGCACGGAGAACTGGACTGGACTGCCCGGCGCGTGAGCGGGGAGCTAGGATGTCCCTGAGAGCCTTTCTGTTTTCTGGCCTGAGTGCTGGACTGTAGTGCTCTGAATCCCACTGCAGACTGCGAGGCCCTTGGCGATCTGGGTGTCATCTTTGTCAGCAAGGACCGGCTTGTGTCCCTCGAGTTGGGACAGGTTGCTCCTTGTGGATGTCTTTGCCTTTTTTAAGAATGGGTGGGCAAGAGGGCCCCTGGATGCCAACCTTTACTGGGGTCCTCAGTGTGAAAGAGCACTAACCGTGATGGAGTCTGGCTGTGTGTCTTCCCTCGATGGCAGGCCTTCACGTCCACCCTTGGTTCCTGCCGCCTTGTCCCTGACCACTCGTAATATCTTCCTTTATATATCTGTCATTGCGTTTTAATTGAGGCTTGGTGTTTTGTATTTAGAGTGATGCACAGAGCTTCAGTTGTGCCAGCCATTCAGGCTTAATGGCAGAGGCTGGCTCCTGCCAAAACGGTTTGGAAATCTGCTCTCTCCTTGTGGATGTCCAACCTAAGCAAGCCACCCTTTCCCCCTCATGCTGAGGGCACAGGGGAGCAATCAGAAAGGACTTCTGCTTCCGTCTTCATAAGGACGTCTTGTTTCTGATAAAAAGTACCCCAGCGTGCTCGGCTCCCCTTCGGTCTGGACTCAGTAGCCTCAGAGGGCCTGCTTTGACCTGGATGCCTTACTCCTTGGTTTCCTGGCTGTTACGCAGGTGTGGGTGAGTGTCCGAGGTGATGCCAGATGGCACCCATGCCACACGCTGCCCCCAGGGCTGCCAGGCTCCGTCAGGCCTGCCGTGGCTCTTCAGGTCCCGGGGTCCGGGCCACACGTGCGTCGACCCGTCGGTCACTGCCCTGCCATCTGCTGAGGCTTTCTGTGTTCCTGGCACTCATCCAGGTGTGAGGACCATGGGGACCAAATGGTCAAAAACCCTCATACGGGCAAAGCTTTGTGGCTATGTGTGCAAGAGACAGAGAAGAAAAATATGTAAATAAGAGGGATACTTACGTGCCCCGTGGCGTCCGGTGCTGGGGAGAGGGGTGGAGCGTGCAGAGGCTGGGCGTGACCTGCAGTTTATAACGAAGTGGGGGCTGGGGTCGTGGCGCAGTGGCTGAGCGCTTGCCTAGCGTGGGTCAGGCACTGGGTTCGGTTCTCAGCACCGCATGTAAACAAAGATTCATTGACAACTAAAAAAACAACAAAACAACAACCACCACTAAGTGGACGAGGAGGGCCTGGCTGAGAGCGCCATTTGTGAGAAGGCCTGAGGTGGACGAGCTGACCTGCCTGCTGGGGAGAGCACTGCAGGCAGAGGCAAGGGTCAGCGCAGGGTCCCTGGAGAGGAGCAGCGTGACAGCCCCAGTGGCTGGACCTGCCTGTGCAGGGGGAGGAAGGGAGGGACAGGAGGTGGAGGAGTGGAAAGGGGTCTGGGCAGAGGCAGCCCTGTGGGGGACGGTCAGCGGGGGCAGCCCCTGGAGTGCCAGGCACAGGAGTGACCTCATCTGAGTGGCTCAGGCAGCACCATGGTGTCGGGTTTGATCACCCAGGCCAAGCACGCCCTCGGTGGGGGCCGATTCGTTCTGAGGGTCACTTTTTTTTTCTTCCTGTAAATCAGTGCTTGTGGTGTTGGATGATTGCTAGTGGTTTCCATATGGCCACTCTGGATTAATTGTGGCCCTGGCCCCGAATTCCAAAGTGTTTCAGTGGTTCGCGTGTGGCTGATTACCTGTGAGTATGCAGGGCTGGACGACAGATGTGTCAGTTTTCTTACCGAACTCTATTTAATTTTTTAAAAAACCTTCCATAATCATCTCATATTGAAAACCTTGCAAAGTATGGATCAGTTTTGCACGTTGACGTTAGAGGTCGCTCGCAGACCCAGTGGGGTGGATGATCACGAACGTAAGTGTGGTTGCGTAGCCTGGGCGGTATGTTAGGGTTGCAGAAGGTACAATGGATTGATGAGTGTGACGCTGAGCTCTCAGTTGGGACACAGGGATGAGACCCAGCTTCTTCCCTCAAAGAGTTGAACAGGAGGAGAAGTCCCAGTTGAGGCCGTTCCCTACCCTGCGTGCTAAAGACAGTAAAGAAGACACGAAGCCCTGGCCAGCTGGAGGTCTGTGTCTGACCGACATCCATGGGCATCTTCCATCAGTATTCTGCACGTTTCCAGCAGCCAGTTAGACCCAGTACCTCAGAGGGCAGGGGTCGGGCCTGGCACCCTCTTTTCTGTCCCTGAGCCATTGGCTCTGCCCCAAGCCTGCATGACGCTGTGTGGCATGTGAAGACCCTGCCATTAACCCTCTCCAGAAGGTGGTTTGGCACCGTCTTTGGTTATCCGGGAGTGGCCCGGGGGACTCTCATCTTGCTCCCTCCACTGGAATATCTCTTCCACTTCCCGTGATGTCCGAGTGCTCCTGACAGATGCTGCTCCAGGGAACGGCAAGGGCAGCCACTTCTGGACCTCTTGAGTGGAGAGGCGGTGGGTTGGCCATCCTGTCCTCAGCCTCCAGGGTGAGCTGTCAGGGGTTGGGGAGCCCCAGCGTTACCCACCGACTTGGTCTGTCCCTCATGCTCTACTAACTGGCCTTGCCTAGGGCAGCCTAGAAGTGGACTCTGGAAGCCACTTCCCGGGTGGTGGGAGGCTGTCACTCACCCAGACTGGTCTTCTGGCGTGTCTTCTTGCAGGTTGAGGAGTGGGTGCTGGAGTCCCTACTGCTGAGGGCAGTCACTGTGGTGAGCACCGCCATGGCCCTTGGAAGCATGAGGCCAGGCCTCCAACACCTGAACTGTCCCTGTGGTGAGGCTTAGATGAATGGCCATGCCAGTAGTGGACAGAGCTGGAGGGGAAACCAGGGCCCAGGAAGGTAAAGGTGTTTGGCAGAGTTAGTGGCTGAGCTGGGAACATATTTAGGAGTCCTCACCGCCTGCGCCACACGGCCTCCTTTCCACTCTTCCACCCCAGGCCTTCGCCTGCGTCCCTGCCGCCATCTTGGGCACCTGCCTCCTGCCCTCCTGTTCCGTTTCTGCTTAGCCTCCAGCCTCAACTGTAAGGTTGCTTCCTGAGCCTGGTGCTCCTCCTCTGACTTGGGTGGCTGTGCTGTTCTTTCACGGTTTCCTCATCCTTTCCTTGCTACCACTTACGCGATTATCCTGCCTCCGCCTCTGGGTTAGCGTCTGGTTCCCACCTCCGTGAGGTCGTGTTTGCAGAGCTCAGACCAGGCTCTGGCACAGCCAGGCGGTGCTGAAATGCTGGGCAGTTAAATGATTCCATGCACGAAGGCATAGATGAACCAAGCGCCCACGTGGAGGTTTCTCTCATTGACTGCTACTAGGTGTCTGTCCGCCTTAGCTGAGGTTCACTGCTGCACAGGCTTTGCATTAGCAGGGATGCAGAATGTGAGTCTTCTGACTCTAGTATAAGCAGATCCATGGCCTTGTGATGTTTTATTCAGGTTGTCTCTGTCCAAGTGAAAACTCAGACATGTCAGCATTCTTTAATTGGTGCAGGCTTAACATATTGGGCTATGATTTATCAAGTTATTTTGCTAGAGTTGCATTTTTCTTTCTTTCCAAAAATGAGCTCCAGTGACTTTCAGATCCCCCACGCCCCCGTTCTGTTTGTTCAGAGTAAGTAGAGAAAGCACCGCTCGTCCTCAGCAGGGTTCATAGTTCTGTATTTGTTTTGCCCTGCAGAATGAGACATTTGGGAGGGAGGGAACAGAAAAGTCGCTGGGAATTTCTCTAGAAGAAGGAGCAAGCTTTTCTAACTGTATAAAAGAGAAAAACAACAGTGGATTTTCTTTCTAAAATGAACCTGCCCCACGGATGGCTTTTCCTGAGCCAGGTTGGCGTGTTGATTCGCAGAGAGGCTGTGCGTTGTTGTGCTGCGTGCGTGGTGGTGTTGCGGGCTCCCGGAGGTGAGCTCAAAGGTGCACACGAGCATCACACCCAGCATTCCATGAACTGAACGCTCTAAGGAGTTGGAAAATCTGATGCAGACTCTTCCCCAGCCACTCATGCTCCAGAAAAATGGAGAGATGGGAGTGAAACCAAGCCACTGACACTTCATCCTCCGTCTCTTGGGTGTTGGCTGTGTGACCCTTGGCGACCAAATTAGCTTCTCCCATCCATGGAGTGGAGATCTGAACACAGACTGCCTTCAGAGTTGAGAAGGTTTCAGGTGACGACGTAGAGTGTCACATGTCCAGCACATCAAAATGCTGCATAGACGTTGTTCCTCCCTGGGCGAGTAGACAGTGGTTAGGTTGGTGGGTAGTGGAGGGTGCAGACTCCAGAGGCCCTGGCCTGGGCCGAATCCTGGATCTGCATCTTGTTGGCTGGGCTGTGCTTGGTCAGTCACTGGACCTGGCCATGGTCGAGTTTCCTTGAAGGTAAATGGAGTGGTAACACCGTCACCACGTGGGGTTGCCATGTGGACTACAAGCTGGTCGTGGGGCACCCGGCATCCTGGTGCCCTGCTCAGGTGGGCTGCTGTGACGAAGAAGCCTGAGTCCCGCCAGCAGGTGCTCCGGGCTCCTAAGCTGGGGCCACTGTCACACGCACAACTGCGAGGGAGTTTCAGCTATCTGAGCCTCGGGGTCCTTTTATGCCCCGGGGTAGCTCTAGTCACAGTGGTAGGTGTCGAGGACTGGCAAACCCAGGACGCGGGGCGTGGGAACTGGGCGCATGGGAGGACCTGCAGTAACTCGCCACCCCGAGGTTCTCCCTTGGTGTCTGATCCTACTGTGGATGCACTTGCGTTCCAGGTGGCTTCCTCAAGGGCTGTACGGAAACAAATGTGACTAATAGGTGGAAATTAATGGCGAGAGGTGGGGTCACCGGTGGCGTATTACCTGGAACCCTTTCCACAACTGAAAGACATCCACAGTCTCAGGATCAGGTGCGTATGACCTTAGAGTCATAAAGATCGAAGTCGGGATGAACGTTAGGGGCGGTTCTGTTCTTGGAACATGGCTTATAGGAACCAACAGGAGCTGAAATTTTAAAATAAAAGTGAGCAGATAGCTGGTAAGCTCTGTTTCCTTCCTGACTGGGATTGTGTTCACAGGGTAGGGCTTTGATGTGGCCTGAATTTCCAACAGTAAGTCCCTTCCGGGAGGGATGGCTGGACGTCCCCAGAAGCGGATCCCCATTCCTGCGTTGGTAACGGTTTCCACTGCAGTCACGGGGTCGCCGCTGCTACAGTGTCCACATCCAAACCTCTCGTAGTTTTGTAATATGTCTCCAACTTCAGCTTCCCTTTTCTTTTTTTAAAAAAAGAGGGCAATGTAGAAAAAACCAGGGATCATGATACACAGCTCCAGGTGGTGTCGGGAGAAAGCGGGGCTTTGACTAGCCTTCCACCCGCACGGCCCCGGTTTGGATGATAGGTGGGTGCAGGGGGCCGGTTGCAGGCGTGGGGCGTGTCAAGGAGGAAGGTGGGGTCCCGTGTGTGCTCCTGGGAGGTCACTGTGGCGGTGCCACTGGGAATGGCTGTAGGTTGTGGGGACGATGGGAGATAAGGGGCAGCGCTGAGGAGAGACCACGCCACCCTGGACTTGTGTGGTCCTCGTGGAGGTGGGGAGAAGGGGAGGAACTGAGAGGCGCTGTGCCCCTGGGATGTAGGGGTGCAACCGCTGTGGCCTGAGACAGCTTTAGGACAGGAACTGCTCAGGGTGGAGTTCGGCTGTTAGTCTGGTCTGCATTTGCATGTGTGAAGCCCCTGGCTGACTAGCAGGCGTCCAGACCAGCAAGGACTTAACTGGTAGCTCCCTGGTGTCAGAAGCAGCACCCCTGCAGCTTTGCCTGAGGCTTGTTGCCTCGTGATCACCATAAGTCTGCTGCTTCTCCAGGCATCACATCTACTTTAAGAAGGGGATAGGACAAGGAGGTAAAGCCTGTAGCAGAAAAGCCTCCCTGACAGCCCCCTGTAGACCTTCCTCGCATCTTCTCCCCTAGAACAGTGTCAGAGGCAACTCCCTGATCGACACACAAATTTGCAGTCGGTGTGTCCAGCTCAGCCAGGCTTCAGCTGAGGGCTGGAGGGGGACGTGGAGGATGTGGAGGAGTGTCCACATGGATGAGGAACTCCAGGGGGCATGTTTTCCCCCAGCGCTGCCGTGACCACCAAGCTACAGTCCCTCCTCAACCTGGGAACTGTGTCTGAACACGCTCTTCTCAGATGCCTTAAAACACACACGACTCTAAGTTATCTTTAAAATACATAAATAGGTATTTTTTTCCCCAGCCTGACTAAAGTTCTAACCTGGACAATATATTTTTTTCTCGGATTTATTCCAAATCTTCCTTACTCTTCAGTTCTTAGGTGGGGGGGCTTTCTCACTTTAGAACAGATGTGGAAAGTTCCACTTGGTCCTCGCCAGCTGATAAGCAAGTCAGGGCAGGGAAGGTCTGATGGGAAATGTCACAGCCTCTGGCTTTTGTCTCCATGAAGGGTATAATTATTCTGTTTAGAACTAGAGAAGGGAAATGTTTGTTCATTCTTTCTGAAGGTAACATTATTCAGGGAATTATAAGATGCAAATATTTGTCCTCTACTTCACTTTAATTCGGAATGCTCCTACCACCTAATAGATGCCAAATTCTGTTAGTGATCACTGTAGCTGAGAGTGGACGCAAACATAGATGATGTCCATTCCCTGCAGTAGAGCAGCAGAGATCTTGCAAAGAGCTCGGTATCTATGCTGTGTGATCTTGAGAACATTCTTTAACCTGTCTGGTCTGATTTTTTCTGTGACATTGAGATGAGAGTGGAGGTAGTCTTCTAGCCTGGTATGTACGCATGTAAAAAGACCTTGGAAACGAGGATGGCTGGGGCACTGAAAAGGACCCAGGAAGATATGGTGGGTGTAGACCAGGGAGGGATTGGCTTCTGCTGGAAGATGATGTGGAGGAGGAGTGAGGGATCCATGGGGGCCATGAGGGGACTTGGAGGATGATGGCGAGTGGCTTGAGGCTGTGCAGGTGCACGGACAGTGTGTGGAGGCTTCAGGGGCTTATTGTTTTCCATAAAGAACTTGAAAGTCCAAGTGAGTTAGGTTTGCTCTGTGGGTGACGGGGTGGAACTCCTAAAAAAAATTCGTAGAAATTTAATTTTGACAGAAATGGAATTTATGGGTCAAAGATGGATACCTTTAACATTCCCATGGATTTATAAATATAAACTTTTCATGCTGAGACAACTGTAAATTCACACGCACTCCTAAGAAATACTGAGACGTCTGTGTCTCCTTAACCGTGTCCTCAGTGGTGACATTGATGGGAGCATCACAGCGCGGAAGTCACCGGAGACTCTGCAGGGAGCCCGTGTGGCTGTGTGAAGTGTTTTGTTCCAACAGCCATGTCCTGGGATGGGGTGGAAGAACAGGGAGGCTGAGATGTCCTGAGCCCCGGCAGCGACTAAGACAGGGGCATGGACCTCCGGCAACAGCACTGGGCGTCTGAGGTGGTCGCAGTGGACTTGCCCAGCACAGGGGTGCCCGGAGCAGAGGGTGCTTGTGCCCTGCTCAGACAGCAGGAGTTGAGGCCTCTGTGTGTTTGATCTAACAGTCACATGAGGCCTAGCAGAGACCAGGTGCCGTGGCCAGGGCAGGTGGGCAGGTGGACGCTGCATGAGACTGGACAGCGGGAGCTCTGCATGGAGGGATGGTTGCTGTTACCACGTGGGAATGTGGGCCCAGAGTGGCTGCTGTTTTGATTATGCACAAGCCAGAAATCTAGATTTTATGTGCGGTCTCTTAATTTTTAAATGTTGCCTAACACAAAAATGAAAAAAAGCCAAACTAGTGCTCCTCCACGGGCAAGATGCTCCTTGGGGTCCCCTACTCTCTCCTGATGGAACGTTTAGGGTGCATCACAGTTGTCTGTGCTGCATCACCAGCCGCCCTGGGTAGATTTAGTGGAGTAACTCAATAGCCGCTTTATCTCCCAAAGTTGAGGGGGCACTGGGCTCAGCTGGGTGGTTCTTCTGCTGGTCTGGCTTGGGTTCTCCTGGGCACTTGTTAGATGTCAGTGTGGGACTGGAGATGTCTGGAGGCCTGCCTTGGACCCTGGGGCAGCTGAGGCTCGCTCTTCCTCCATGAGGTTTCAGGAACTCTTGGGGCCTCTCCATGTGGCCCCTGCAGCAGGCTAGCTGGACTGGTGGCCCAGAGTTCCCAGAGGGAGTGTTCTGAGAGGGAAGAACTAAATGGAAGCTGCCAGCCTCCTTGAGAAAGGGACCTGAGTTGCCACAGCACCACTCTCACCCAGATCCACCACGGGAGGGGACTGCACGGGGGCGGGAACCCTGGGAGGCTGGGGTCACCGGTCACCTCAACTGAAGTCCAGATGTACAGATGTAGGTGACTGTCTTCAAGGGCAGCAGGGAAGATGAGAGTCTCCTGCTCACCAGCCCAAGTTGCTCTCATGTCTTTGGAGACTGCACAGTGCTACCTTCTTAACAGTAACTGTGATCCTGGAGAAACTTTTTTTTTTTAAACAATGGCTTCCTTTGGGAGCATAATTCATCTCTATTATTTGGTGTCTAGTCTTTTGAAGAAACACTCCCACGGAGGGACAAGAGAGCTCTGTTTTGATTTTGGTGAGGGACTTCTTTCACGTATGTGCCCGGGTTGCTGGTGTGGGGTCCGTAATCGTGCATCTTTTCAGAAGAGGCCCCTCAAATCCAGTCTGTTGGATAAGTGCAGGTCATTATGGGCCAGCAGACATGCAGTGCGAGTGCCCCTCCCGGGGTCCTTTGGTGCTCCTTCTCTCAGAACTGGCTGCGTAAATTACAGGGCACAAAATGAATGTGTGGAGCCCTTCATCCAAAAATTGTTAAGGGTTTCGAGCTGAGAGCCAGCCGGGGCCCTCGTGATTGCACGGATGTCAGGCACACAAGGCAAGCCCTGCTTAGACCCTGGAAAATGTGTGCAAGATGTTGTGGGGTGATGCCATTGGCTTCAATCATTGTCATTAGCATTTGACACTCAAAAAGTTTTAGAACCGCAGCTTAGATCAGAAAGGGGACAGCCCTGTGCTCCAGAGGTTCTCGGCTCCCAAACACTGAGGGCGCTGGTTTCAGCTCCTGCTGTGCGGCCCTTCTGAACTCTAGCAGTGCCCATGCAGCTCAGGGCAGCACGTGCCACGGAGGCCTGCCGTGCATACTGAGCACAGTTCCCGCTCTTGCTGAGCTGTTTCTGAAGCTTCAAGAGTGGATTGCTGGTTTGATTGAAGGACTGCAAAGTTCCTGTGGAATAGATACTAGCACGGGTCACTCATGCTCGGGGTCTGGGAGTCCACATCACTAGAAAGGAATTGGTGGACTCCAGACAGGTTTGGCATATTGCACAACTTCAGTGACCATGTTCGGATCCTGGTCTACAAATGGTAGCACCTGATGTGTGCAGTGCACTGCCTGAACAGCTGTACCTGGAGGTCCACCCTGTAAGATACTCGCTCTGTTGTAATAACTTGTAGAGGTGTTTGTGGAGCTGATTTTTAATAATACAGAACTACTTATTTGGGTTCCTGACCTGTAGCATCATAAGCTCTTATTTTTTTTTATCGTGTCGATCAAACATGCGAGGGTGATTACCCTCACCCCTACACACCTGACCCTTTTAATAGAATAATAGCAGCTAACATTTATTGAACGCTTATTATATGTGAAGCTCTCTGTGTGCATTATCTAATTTTATCTTCACAACAACCCCATTAGTTACTGTTATTCTTCTAGTTAGCAGATATAAATGCCTAGATTAACTCTGGTGGCATGACTTACCCTAAGTCACACAGCTAATTAAGTGACAAGCTGTGACTTGAACCCGGGCTGCCTGATTTCCACACCCAGCAGCACTGCGAGTGTGCGCAGTGCCTTTCCGGGGGCGTTTGCACGTGGCAGAGTTTGCGGTCCCAAGCTGGCATTACGGTGGCCTATCTGGCTGCTGGGTCACTTGCCCAGTCACTGCCCTCCCCTGTGCCTCTTCCCTGGGTCCATAGCTCTCTTCTCCATGTCCACCAGTCCTGTCACAGGGATTCCTCTAGAGCTATCTGCCAAGGTCAGCCCAGGAATGTGTAATCGGTATTCGTTGAAATCACCAGCAGTAGCCCTAGGGGATCCGTCTACCTGGGGTTTGAACAGGGCCCTGGACATCACCCCAGCACTCCCTCCTGCTGATGAGGACGCTGCTCCCAGCCGGCCTCTGCCCTTCAGCACCCGTACTGGGGAGGAGGTGCTCCCTGATGAGCACCTGGGCCCCCTTCCTCCTGCCCAGGTAGTGAGGAACCTTTGCCCTCTGTCAGTGACGTCCACTTAAATTCATGGTCAGAGTGATGGCTTCTCCTCCAGGCACGAGGACCACACTGGTGAGGAAGTAGAGACCGGGTTCCTCTGCACGGTGCTGGGTTTCTCGTCTCTCTTGCCCACCGGTCCAACACTGTGAAAAGCCATCCTTCTGCTGTTCTTGGCTCGTCACAACTAGTCACTCACGTTGGACCAGCAGGAAGGAAAGGCACGGTGCTTGGCTGGAGTATTGTGTCACACCGAGCTCACAAAAAAGTGCGTGTGTGTTTGGGAATGTATACAGGTGTAAATATATAGAGCACATAGGTGTTCCAAGGATGCATATTTTATTTTTATTCAAAGGATGTATATTCAAGATGTGTATAAATACAAATATTCAATGGGTATCAATACATTAGCAGGATATATATTTTATATATATTTAAAGGATATAGGTATTTCTTCAAGGATATATGTTTATTAAAAGCCATGTCTGGATACACTGCTTTCAGTATCACCCAGGGTGACGGAGGCCCCGTCTCCCCTAACTGAAGTATTTGCCCCAGGACTGTGGGGTGCTTCACACCTGTTCGCAAGGCTCTTAGGATGCGTGTTTCCCGTTACCCAGGAGTCACAGTCCACACTTGCAGCGTGTGTGTCTGAAGCTGCTTCACCAGGGATAGTTTAAGAGGCACCTGTGTCAAAGCATCTGGGGGTGCATCACAGACAGGACTGGGGGTCTTGGGCCTCCCTTGTTCTCTGCGCCCAGGGGTCTGGGTCTGCTCAGCTCCCCTGTGCCTTGGGGTGGTTCCAGCCCATTCGAGAGCCACTCTAAGACGGGCCAGCAGGACGAGGATTTGATTTTGCTGGTCCTCTGGGTCATTTCCTGCTGCCTGTGTCCCCCTCCCCATCTTCCAGGTGTGTGGGGGAAGCTTTCTGCAGCGTGGTTCTGACCCGTGCTTCCTGTCGTGCTCCCAGAGCGTGGGTTCTTGGTGCCCCATCTTTCCCTTGCACAGAGGGAGCCCTGGGAAGGTCTGTCTTCATAATGCCCACCATGCTCTGTGGCGGGCACGGGCAGGAGCAGCCTGCTGTGTGTGTCCTTCCTCAGGATGAGCCATGGCTTTCTCTGCGGGTGGTGGGCATCGCGCAATGGATGCCTCTCAGCGAGTTATTATTCCTCTTTACTGTAAATCACAGAATTTAGGGCAAATGTTCGTAAAGTTTGTAGGGGCTACTTTTGGGGGGAAAAGGGAATCAGAATTCTTCAAGAAATCATTTTGAGGATTCCCTGGGACCTGAGAGTAGGTCTCTTGGTGCAGAGAACAGCCACAAAGCTGGGGGCTTCAGCAGATTTAAAAAATGCAAAGGTTCTAACCTGAATGATGGATCGCCTTCCCTCCCTCACCTTAGAGAAGTCCCTCTGTGGGCATGGCAGGGACTGGCATGCTCCTCTCCCCTGTGGCCCTGGTGATAATCGGCGGGGTTCCTAGAAGGAGGGATTGTGCAGATGATTTGGGGGACGCTCCCTGGTGGTGTAGTCATCCAGGGCATGATTTTGGAGGCAGATTCTTTGTTGTGAAGGACTTTCCGAAGGTAGGAGAGCGAGTCAAGCATTGCAGAGTCGAGGAGTCGCATGTCGTGGTGACTCCTTTTGAGGCATTAGCTCCACGTGTGAACACTGGGGACGCACAGGTACCTCTGCAGGACCCCATGTGCACATCTGGTGAGTTTGGCTGGTCACGGGCTCTGGCACTGTTTGGCTGGGGTTGGTTCGGGCTGGCTGATGGAGGGGAGCGCCAGCTATCTTCGTCACAGTACTGCAGGGGACTTCTTGAGCAGCACAAATTCCTGTCTTCCTGCGTCTCTTCCACAAAAGCTCTGTGCCGGCAGAGCAGCTCTGGCTGTGGAGCTGGGCTGACCTGGGAGGTGCTCTGTAAGTCGGGGTGTCCTGTGAGGGGCTTGAGCATCTCAGGGGGGCTGAGCAGGGCAAGCAGAGTGCAGCCGTGAGTCACAGCGTGCTGGCACTCGTGTCCAGAAATAGCAGCAGCAGCAGCAATTTATTAGCAGTAACTAGCATTTATTGACGCTTCCAGCGTACCAGGCACCCTGCTAAGTGCATTCCATGCATTATCTCATTTAAATCGGGAACAGTCCCAGGAGCTGAGGCTACCTTTCTTGTCAGCCTTCAGACGGTCATCTCAAGGTCGTGTGGTCACCGAGGAGGAGAGGGGCTCTGCTCGGTCTCTAGGGGTGGGTACCGGCACTTGGCACCCCAGCACCTTCTCCCTACCTCACACGCACTTTGCTACTGGTTTTTGTTTTTCCTTTCTTAAAATGACATCACCATCAGTTTTCACTCGGTGATTTGGGCTCCACAGATTTTTCTTCTCACTTTTATGTGTCGAGGATTTGAGTGAGAGGGAAACATTCATCCTGGCATCTCTGGCATCATGGTCCCCTCATCTCCCCACGGCACAGAGGGAAAGAAGGACTCTTAGGTCTGCAGTTGGCTCCTCAGGAGGCTGAGGCAGGGGGATGGCAGGTTTGAGGTTTGGCCTGGGCAACTTGGTGAGACCTTGTGTCTAAAAAAAAGGAAGGATCTTAGGAAGCAAAAGACTGGAGGGTTGGGCAGGAAAAATAAAGACAGGTGGACACACCCAGGGTGGTACCTACCTTCTTAGACGGGAGAGAAGATAAGTGTAATGTAAGAACACCGGTCAGAGGTCACCTGGGTCATAATTAATGCCACAGCCCTCAGTATGAAGAAAAGGCTTCTGTAATCACAGGGGTTTGCAAACTGTCGTGTTTTTCTAACCACCCTTTGGGGAACAACAAGAGCACCAACACTTATTGAGCGCCTCCTGTGTGCGCCTTAAGTACTTTGTGTGTACTCACAGGATCAGGGAGGCTTGGCTTCCTCCCCAGGTCACGGAGGAGGGACACAGGGCTGCGGTGTGCAGAGCTGGGATCCCAACTAAGGTGGCCTTCTTCCCGACGCGGGCTGGTGTGCCAGTGCCGTTCTGGGGACGCACGCCGAGCCGTATGTGTGCCCCAGGCCCTCTTCTGAGAGTCCTTGCTGTGTCCACACCTCCTCATGACCTGCCCACGGTCGCTGTGCGCACGGCAGGCCGTGAGCTCTGCTGTCTGTCCCTGGCTGTCTCCCCGCGTTTGGCTGTGGATTCTGCTGTGCCTCAGAGCAGGGAGCCAAGCGAGGCTGTCCCTGGGTGCCCTCGGGAAATGCTGAGCAAGAGAACTGGTTCTGACTGCTCCCTCAGGCACAGGCTGGGCCCTGAGCTATTTCCAGAACAGAGCGGGGGCTCCACCCGGCAGCTGCCCGCTGCTGACCTTGGTCGGTGGTCACTGTGCCTTTGGTGGCAGGAACACTTGCCTTGTCTTCCTCTGGGGAAGGATGACCGTGAGCCTAGAGCTCTGTGGGCTCCTCAGAGCAGGGGCGGCTGTGGAGCCGAGGTGTTCCTCTGTAGTGTCCAGCGTCCCTTCCTTTCAGCTAGCACTGAAAATGAGCGTGTGCCCCAGCAGGACCGGCCACACAGCCGTAGCCTGCTCCACGGGGGCAGGGAGTGCAGCCAGCAGACGTTACTGCTTCCAGGAGTCCTGTCTTCAGGCTCTCACGGGTGGCACTGAGTGACTGACTGGCGGCTGATCCCGAGCAACGTTACTGTTGTCTCATAGAAGACCGGAAGCCATGTGTCCAAATGTTTGGGGTCAGAGTCTTCCCATCCCCAAATACATCGAGGACATACCTTCTTGAAAGTGGGTGTATCCGGTAAAAGTCCATTCTGCTCCAAATGAAAACATCCATGTGGAATAGCAAAGGAGATCGATTGGCTCATGTAGGTGATGAGTCTAGGTCTTTTAGAGTTCGTTTCAGGGTTGGTTTGATCCAGACGTCTAGAGTTTATGTAATGGATCTGGTTTCTTATCCAGTCCACTCTGTCTCTCTGGTGTCATGTCACCTTTAGACTCCTTTTTTTGGGTACCGGGGTGGAACCCTGGGGGTGCTTAAGCCCTGAGCCACATTCCCAGCCCTTTTTTATATTTTATTTAGAGACAGGGTCTTGCTGAGTTGCTTAGGGCCTTGCTAAGCTGCTGAGGCTGGCTTTGAACTCACAATCCTCCTGCTTCAGCCTCCTGAGCCACTGGGATTACAGGTGTGGCCACGCGCCTGGCACCTTTAGACTCTTGGTGGTCCCACTGTATGTCAAGATCTGAGCCACCTACTCCTGGGGCAACTGTTCTTTCTCTCACTGGGAGAAAGCGAGAGAGATTGAGAGACTGGTGGTTGATGGAGTGATTGATTTCTGGAAGCTCTCTTACAATAGCAAGAAGATGAAACCTTCCTCCTGCTTCTTGGCTAGACTTAGGTCATCTTCTCATTTGTCAGCTGATGCCTCCAACAAGGAGAGGGGTTTAGGCTGAAGAGTGTAGAGGCAGGCTCCATGTCCACAGTCGAAGGGGGAAAGAGCTTCACCAGTGCTGGATCCTAGAAAAAAAACGTAGTTCCCAGCACAAGCCAGGCCAGGTACAGATTTAGACAACTGAGACTTGGGACACAGTGGATCTATTTTCCCTGATATACTCACATTAGCAGTTATGTGTGAAACTGGCTTTTCAATGAATGAAACGCTTATTCAAGCTGTGCCTGCTGGAGGACTTGGTCTCAAGTTCCTGTCCACTTCTTAGTAGTATTAACTGCATATGACCCAACTGAGGGTTTCTCTTCCCTTCAGCCTGTTGAAAAGTCTCTGTTTTGGTTATGAATTTGTAAAGCATTACATTGCAGGTGTATCTGCCCGGTGGTTTTCTTTTCTGAATGCCTTTTGGATGAGTAGACCTGTGGTTTCTTTAGAGCAGTGTAACTTACCCCAACAGTCTCTCTGTTCTTACTGATCTCAGTATGATTTTCCTTCTGATACTGGGCTTTAGGCCTTAGTAAATAAATGATATGTTTCTGAATGGATTTTCTAAATGTCTCACATTACATTTTTTTTTGGCAGGAGTGCCAGGGATTGAACTCAGGGACACTCGACCACTGAGCCACATCCCCAGCGCTATTTTGTGTTTTATGTAGAGACAGGGTCTCACTGAGTTGCTTAGCGCGTCGCCATGGCTGAGGCTGGCTTTGAACTCGCGGTTCTCCTGTCTCAGCCTCCCTAAGTGCTGGGATTACAGGGGTGCACCACCGCGCCCGACTGGCATCACATTTTTATTCTACAAAAATTACACCACTGATAAAAATAAAATAGTTGTTCTTGAAAGGCATGAACAGCAAGGGTGGCAGTGGTAGCCTGGGCGGCTGGGTGCTGACTGGTTCCTGGGTGCAGGCACCATATCTACCTTGCTGTCATTTGTCACATCAGTCCTGTGAGGGAGCTGTCGTTCCTCCATTTAGAAGAGAGAACTGAGGCTGATGGGGTGTTCATGGCTACGTGGGCAGGAAGTGGCAGAGCCATTTCTTTGATCTGCCCCATTCCCTTCGCCGGGCAAAGTCAGGACGTTAGTCTGTCTCATCCAGTGTTAAGTCTGAAATGTCCAGGAGGCTGCATCATGTCTGAAGTCTTTCTGAAGCTAAGACTCTACGTTCCAGTGGTGTTTGGGGATTGAAAGAGTACTTACCAGCTCGGAGCTCGGATACTCCTGACCTAAGAATCTCACCATAAAAATTTGTGTTTTCTAGAATAGACAAAACAATTTTGAAAATGAAGAACAGGTTGGAAAAAAGTTGGAGGACACAGCCTTCCTGATTTCAGAACATATTACAAAACTCCAGTAATCAGAACAGCAGGGTACCCGCATAAAGACACCAGAGGAATGGAGAGGAGAGCCGGGAAATCAGCCCTGGCCTAGATGGTCAGGTGACCCTGGACAAGAGTACCAGGACCACTGGATCGGGAAAGGAGGGCGTCATCAGCAAGCAGTGTTGTGAAAACTACAGCCACATACACAGAATGGACCTGACTCCTCACTCTACACCCTGAGCAAAGATGGACTCAAAATGGATTAGAGACTCGATGTCTGACCCCAGACTATAAAAATCCCAGAGAAAACATAAGGGGAAATGTTCTTGCTGTTGGAGTTGGCAGTGACTGCTGGACAGGGTGCAGGTGACCCCGGGAAAATGCACAAATGGGACACCTGTGCGTCCGAGGCCAATGACCTGGTGCAGCGGCAGCGAGCAGAATGGGAAGGCGTGTGCTGATCACGTTGCTGACGAGGAGGATCCAGAACACAGGAGGAGCCCCCCCTGCCCACAGCAAACAGCACATGGCGCCATCAAAGTCATCGGCTCAAATGGGACTCGAGACGTTTCTCCAGAGGTGATGGCCACAGTGTGTCAAAGGCTACTGGACGGCGCTCCTTGTCAGAACAGTGGGAGTCCAACCCACAGGGAGGTATCGCCTCACGCCCATCAGGACGACTGCGATATTTTTAAAAAGGAAAATCACGAGCGTGGGTGAGGATGTGGAGAGATGGGAGCCCACGTGGGCGGCTGGTGGGTCTGCTGTGGCCACCGGCACGAGGCTTCCTCAGAACTGAGAAACAGAACTGCCGGGTGACTCGGCAGTCTTCCTCCTGGGTGTGCATCCAAGGGGTCTCGCGGGGATGTCTGCACACCCGTGTTCGTGGCCGTGCTGATCCCAGCGGCAGGTGGGAGCCACCCAGACGTCCACCGGCAGATGGAGAGACGAGCCGAATGTGCTGTGTACCAGGGTGAGCACAAGTCAGCCTTGGGACGTTCGGAACTCCTGCTACAGGCTGCAACCTGGGTGGACTTGGGGCGTGATGCTGCGTGAAACAGCCAGTCACCAGGAGAGGAGCGCTGCAGGCTTCGCTCCTGGCGTTCCGCAGCTGGAGCTGCTGTTGGATGGGGAGGAGTTTGTCTTGCAAAAAGTTCTGGGAGACCCGCCGCACAGCGGTGCCCGTGCACTTACCCTCACTGACCTGCACGCTGAAAATGTTAAGATGGTGAATTTTGTGTTCTGTGTTTTCTTACTACACTTTCAAAAATTTGCGATCGTCTCCTGGCCCCGCGTCATCTTACTGAAGCTGTAGACTCTGAGCCTGCAGGCTGAAACTCGTGGATATATACGTGTGGACCCACACCTGCCGTCGACCAGACGGGAAATAAGGGTCCACATCGTTAAAACTTTGGAGATCCCTCCTAAAAGCCCCATTTCTAACTTCTCGTGGGAAGCTGGAGAATCTGGAATGTGTGAACCCCTAGTCTGTCCAGCCACCAAAGGCTGGGGCTGGAGAGAGGGGTGGGCAGGGCTGGAGAATCCAGTTCCTTCCCCCTCCTGCCTCCTGCCTGGCCAAGGGCCTCCTCACGGAGGCCAGCTTCCTGGCCTCAGCACAGAGCCGGTTTGACATACTAAACTCCAGAATTCCAGTGCCTCCGCTAGTGCTGCTCCATGCTGGCGGACACCCTGTGGCCCCACGCTAATTCCTTCCGAGTCACTAGGCTGCCAGTGACCTGCTCTGTGTTGGATCTTAGAGTCCTCACCCCTGGCTTTCTATAGGGGCAAATATAGCTCTAATGCCCTTTTTCCTTTGCCATTTGGCAGGCAGCAACTGTTGTCCTGCGGGTCATGTTCTAAATATAGATGTGTTACATTTCAAATGTGGAAGTGTTCAATGGGTCTCTAGCCAGTTTGCTAATCAGGGGAGGTACTGTGATTGGCATCCGTCCTTCCCATCCCCAGGATTGTGAAATTCGGCCTCTGGCACTGTGATTCATCCTGTGATGAAAGAAAGCTCGCAACCTCGAAAAGCTCTGAGTTGTTTTTCTTCTTGCAAGGGTGGTGCTGGTGGTCCCTGGAGCAGCACAGCTTAGGGAAGACAAATACGTGTTCCTAAGTGCACTTTGCTAGAGCTGGATTAATAATCCTGGTAATAAATCATGATTTTGCAAGCAAAAACAAATTGTCTTTTGTGCTTTTTGTATGTGCAAGCTGTCAGACAATGCCTGTCAGTAGCAAGGGATCCAGAGACCTTGGGGGTTTCCTGTCTGGAAAATTAAGGAGGAGGGTCACTCCTGCCAAGTGCAAGAACTTTGGCTATTTGAAAGTTCAAATCGGCTCAATTTTTACAAATCTTGTATCTCTGACATCTTAACGTTCTGTTGTCTTCTGAAATGGGGCTCGTGGCATCTGATGCAAGGGGAGGCAAGCCCTCAGAAGCTGGTTCAGCTTTCAAAAGCCCCGCTGTGTGATATAAGCGTGTGCATTCAGGGGCTCTGCAGGAGACCCTGTCAGAGGCCTGGGCTGAGTCTGTTTCATTTGTGTGGTAAAACCCAGAAAATGCAGTTTCATGCTTTGCATAACAGCAGCAGCAGAGGAGGCCTGGGTTCCCAGAACAGAGGAGCGGAGGTACTCGGGAACTTTCTGGAAATGGCGCATGGCTGGTTAATGTCCTGTGCCCTGAGAGCAGCTGCCCCAAGGGGAGCCCTGGGCTGAGCCCTTATCTATGCTTGCCAGAAGCGAGGCTGTCTTCAGGCACAGTGAGTGTCTCTGTTTTGGAAGAGATAGGACCAGGGGTGGATGGTGGGTGAAGGCGTCCACCTCTGGTGCAGGATTTCAGAGATGAGCAGTGGATGGAGAAACAGACTGGGCAGGCCCTGCTGGGGAAGGCCACGCCGCTCACTGTAGGCCCAGGAGCAGACCCGGCGCCAGATGCTGGGAGCTGCTCTCCTGACTTTATTCCACTGTTTTTCTCCATTAAATTGGTCAACAGCAACACTCGCTGGTACCAACAGGAACAACAGCCCTGCTATCATGCAGCCATGTTTCTGTGCTCTCTCCTCATCTCCCCTCTTTTTAAATTTCCTGTGCTCTTTGCCTTCCTCCTTGAGTTCGAATTCACTTGATAAGGAATATATATATATATACACACACACACACACACACACACACACAATATATATGTATGTACATATACGTATATATTTTTTGGTTCTAGGCATTGAATCCAGGGGGTGCTTAACCACTGAGCCACATCACAGTACTTTCTATTTTTTATTTAGAGACAGGGTCTTGCAAAGTTGCTGAGACTAACCTCAAACTTGCAATCCTCCTGCCTCAGCCTCCCAAACCACTAGGATTATAAGCATATGCCACTGTGCCTGGTTATAAGATTTTTTTTTTAATATCCAAAAGTTGTTAATTAAAAAGCTGTTAATTTTCCCCTTCCTTATCCCCAATCCTACCCTTGTAAAGAAATCCATCTTTTAACAGCTCAGTTGGTAGCCAGCCATCCCTTTCCTACCCTTGTGGACAATAATGGTATCTAGATAAATTATCAGTTTAGATTGTTCTAAAAGTGGACTCATGATGTGCCCAGCATCCTGCAGCTTTCTACTCTGGCGTTACCTGTTTTGTGGGTCTTTCCAAAGAAGCACGTTGAGCTCAAAACCACTATATTTAATGGCTGCAGATGACTCCATAGTAGGCGTCGATCCTAGTTTATTCAGATAATCCCTCATTGATGGATCGATGTTGTTTACATTTTTTCCTCCCACTAAAATGAATCGTGCTGCATGTTTTAACCAGCTTTTAAAAGGCCTGCACTTCACCCTGCGTGATGTTTGGAGGAGGCTTCAAGAGCTTTGTGTATTTGTTTTTGACCTTACAGTTTCACCTTGACTGTCATTAGCCTTTCCGATTCGCTCATTTGCCTCTTGGAGTCTGCATGTCTGGGCTGTCCGCGCTGTCCGGCAGGATTCCTTGGCCTCTGCGCTGCTGGCACTCTGGGTCGGGTGGTTCTTTGTCATGGGTGGCTGTCCCAGCATCCTGGGCCTGTCTCCACTGCCCAGTGTGTCCCTCCATCCCCTCCCCGTGTGAACACCAAAGATGTCCTCAGCACTGCGAGATGTTCCCTGGGAGGGTGACCCTGGCTGGAAACCAGTGCGTGAAGTGTGTGCAGGAGGCATTGAGAATCCAGGCGTGCGGGCGGGAGGTTGTTTTCTTGTATATTTGCCTCACTTGACAGCATGGGCCCAAGGCCGCGTAGCACGAAGCTGCTTGGGTCAGAGTTTGGCCACGTGTACGACAGTGGCCCATAGGACGATGTTGGCCAGGGCCAAGGAGCCACCTTAGTTGTGTGAGTGTGCCCTGTGACATTCGCAGGGCACGGTCACCTGGGGATGTGTTCTCAGAGTGCTGCCCTGTCCTGGAGCAGCGTGTGACTGTACTGCCGCGAATCTCAGGGCTGCCACCCCATAGCGACGGTCAGCTCCCTGGTCCGCGCTGCCCCAGGAGTGTCCTTCTGTTCATGCCACCGTGTGCCTGGACGGGGCAGTGGGGCCATCTCTGGTTGGGGTGGGGCAGCACCCATGCCTGTGGAGCTGTGCTCGTGAGACACGATTCCATAATCTTGACCTGAACCTTCCCTCCCGGTGAGCTCCGGCAGTCACAGGGTGCACGTCCTGCCAGAGCAGGCTGTGTGGGCTGGGGGTGTGGGAGGTGAAGGCACTGGTGGCCCCGACCTCTGGCCCTGGTGGAACAGCCCCGCCTGCGAGGATGCGGGTTCTGCCTTTGCGACGTGCTGTGCGTGAGAGGCGGCACGTGCGCCTGCCTTTCTTCCCATTTCACGGAAGGCTGTTGGGGTGTGCAGTTATAATAGCGTGTGTGGTCACCTCTGAACACGTGGGCACCGGGCCTTCAACCCAAAATGCAACCCCTTAGTAGAATCTTGTGATCTCGTTTTGCCCAAATCAGCAGCGTGGAGTCTTGACCATCCAGGCAGGCGGCTGAGACAATCGCAGCCCGAGGGCTGGGTGTCCTCCTGCCTTCACGGGAGGCTGAGAAGACGCAGCCTGTTGGCAGGGCAGTGGTACCTGGGTTGGCAATGTCAGAGGCGAACAGGACAATTCATGTGTTTCAAAGAATGGCAATGACATTGGAGTGTTTTGCACTTGCAATATATTAATTTACATGTTCGTTCACACCTGCATAGCTACTGCCGAGGTCAGGAGTTAGCAGGTTTTGTGCACCGTCAATCCACCCAAAAGCACCTCCTGCAGGACTTCTAGCCTGACCTCTGTTCCCCCCGCCCCCCCGACTTTGCCTTGCCTGTTCTTGGGCTCTGAAAATGGAATCAAGTAGCATTTGTTCTTTGTGACTGAATTCTCCCCTTGGTCAGTGCGCCTGTGGGGCTCTTGTGAACTTCACCTAGGGAGACAGTTCAGGCTCCCTGAACCTGTGTACAGAGGCCATGGAGGACAGTGTCTCTGCTCCATGCTTAGCATGAGGTTCTTCTCCACCTGGGGCCTTGAGACCAAAACTACCTTGACACTCTGTGCCTGTTTTTAGTAAGTGGGGAGTCTATGCTGGGAGTGGGGTGGTCGCCTCCTGTGTTGTTAGCTTTATTCCTTGACATTTGAATTTTTTGATGCTGTTGTTAATAGATTTTGTTTTCTTCCCTAATTAACATGTTAACATTTTCAATGGCAAGTTTCAGTATTTTTTAATAAGGTCATGTAGCATCCATCGATGAGTATTTGCCTCTTAAACTCTATATGGAATGCTTTGAACTTAAAAACAGAAATATTAGGATCACTTTTCATATTACAAAGGGATCACATTTCGTTTTTAATGGCTTTTTTCCTCATGCATAGCTAACATCAAATCTCATTTCAAATGCGTATATTAAAAATAAGGGTACAATGCACACTTTAGAATACCTGTGATTTCTCTTACGCTTTGTTCATGCCACACCAAATTTTGTAGAATAGGGGTCTCTTACATCATGAATAGAAATTCACTGCTGTGACACAACATTAAGTTTCTGCACAGTAAACTTTTCATGCTGCGGCAGGGGGCTAACACACACCGTCTTCTAAGGACGACTCTGAAATAAAGCCCAGAACAGACTGACTAGTAAGTTGGGCCGCATCTGTTGCCCCGACAACCAAGCAAACATTGCATCTCCCTGGGCAGATGGCCAGCTCTAAGTGCCGTGCCTCAGGGCACGTGGCAAGACAGAGCCATGAGGCAGCCTTGATGGGGTGCGGTTCCCAAAGGCCCTGCTTTGTAGGAGGCTTACAGTGTAGGTTTCTCACCCTGAGATAAACGCACCAGCAGGGGAAGGGCTTGCCTTGTAAGCTGAGAACTTACTGTAATGCCACATGCAGGAATCTGTGCTGTGTGTTGGTCCCAATTACACATCTCTAATTGTCTTTCCTCAAACCAACTTGGTGCCCGGCAGGTTCTTGGAAAACTGCATTGCATATCCGTGTTGCAGCCCCTGAGGGTGGGAGGGCTACGGAAGACCTCAGATACCAGTCTTTCTGCCCAGGGAGTTTCATTTTGCTTTGACATTGGTGTTCTCATGTTGTACATTTTCAGAAAGGTGTCCCCCACCCTGAATGCACCACAAGTCACGTCATCGGTAGTTTGCTTGATTATGCTAACGGTCACTCATTAAATAGTCCTGGGGAATGGATAGATTGCAGGAAAAATAAAAGATTCTTTTGGCCAAACAGGAAGGATTTTCTGGTTTGGTCAACTCAGCAGGAGTAATTGGAAAACACATACCCTGGTTTCTGTGTGGGCCATTTCAAGCGGGGCGGGCATGACTGTGGGGTTGTTAGGGGCTCAGGCAGCCGTTCCTGCCTCCTGTGTTCTGGGGTCTCACAGCCTGAGACAGTCCTCTGTGGTTGAAACTGGCATTTATTGTCAGTGTGGATTTTGAAATACCACTGCTCGGATCCCACATTTGTGAACAGTGACAATCCCCGCAGAGGACTGGATCGTCACCGCTGCTTTTCATCTGTAACTTGGGCTCTCCCTATCTTCACGGGCTGTCAGCGGTGTGGAAACGCAGAGAGATATGACTCGGGGCTCCCAGGGCTGCAGGCTGGAGATCACACCAGGAGTACAAATGCTGGTTGCGGAAGCGACGTGCAGTTTAGATTTCTGCCCAGGGCTTTACGCTGATCGCAGATAGACTGGGGACTCCTGGCTTTTAGTTAGTTGTCATCCAAATGGAAGAGCAGAAACCACTTAGATCTTTACTGGCTTCAGTGGGTCTGAGTTCTTGTTCTGACTTCCCCGGTTGGGAGCCTGGATGTCCTGGGTTCATGCCTGGAACTGACGTGGCACTGCCTGGACTCCCCTCTCTGTGAAGAAGGGTTGTCACTTGCTGGGAGGATTAAAGGCCTTTTGACAGAAAGGCACCTAGTGTAGTCCCAGCTCCGTTGTAGCTATGTTCTTCTATTTTTATGGCTGGGAAGCTTGACTTAGGGGGAGCCCGGTGGGCAGACTCCATCCCATTCCTGTGTGTACACATACCAGCTGCACGTGCCGGTCAGGTGATGTCGGTATTTAACCTCTGAGTCTTGCTTTCCTTACATGCAATATAGGGGCCATCCTATTTGTCATTCAGCACTGTGGTGGGGGAAAATGATAATATATTTAAATATATGGCATGGCTCTTGCTGTCTAATAAGCATTCAGCAAATGAAAGCTTCTGCTATTGTTATAGTATTCGTTCTTATTATTGTTTTTATTATTGTTTTACTACACATCCATATGACAGTATTTTTGCTGTGATTTCCACAGGCCAAGCACTATGTCCTCTCTCTGGATTATTAGAGAGCCTCTAACTCTACTTCACCTTAACTTTGCCATGTGCCTAAGTAAGTCTCGTGTCACTTATTTATGTGATCATTTCAAGAATGTTTGCCTCACCCTAGACAGTGGGTTTCGATGGCACAGAGACGTCAGGTTTGGAGTACCCTGTCCCTTCATTGAGCTTCCTGACAGACTTATTTGTGGAAGAAATGAGGGAATCCAGAAAGGAATGAAGGATGGCCTTGGTAATGGATCCCAGCTGAGCAACCCCAGAGGTCGCATGGGTGGGGCTCAGCCCAAGGGTGCATATCGGGAGGGTGGATGGCTCCTGGCCTGGGGCTCCATGGAAGAAGAGGTGGGTTTGTGCAGGGGGAGGACAGGAGATGAAGGTCTGCAGGCAGGGAGGAGGGAAATTAGCAGGATATGTCCCGTAGTGTTGGAAACAGGAAAGAACTGAGAAGTGATGAGATTTATTTCCTTTGCTTCAGTTTTTATTTCCTGATTTATACCATCATACCTTGGATTTATTTTTTAGTGTTTTTGTGTCTGATTGATAGCATTTTCTTTACCTCTAGGATGCTATATCCATTATTTATACCAAACCCCAGCAAAGAAGCAGGAGCGGTTTTCTTCCTTTCCCAGGACAGACTTCATCTCCTTGATTGGTGTCTTCTGCTCTCTTGCTGCTTCCGTAGAAATCCTCTGAATTTCTTGGATCCTTGACCGACAGCTACTCAGCCTCCCTAGATGCTGCCAGGGCCTGTGGTGAGACCTCTGCTGAGGCCACGTGGTCAAAGCAGGAGGAGCCACCTGGACCTCTTGAAGCTTGGTGCTTTCTTTTTCAGTTGTTGATCTTTTCCTGCAGCATATTTTAGCTCCTATTCTAAAGCTCACACTCTGGTTCTGAACACGTTCACTCTGTTGTGTGGCCATCGCCATGACCTGATCGTCACCAGGAGGGACACCCTGCACCTGTTAGAAGCTAGCCTCATCCCTCTCCTCCTGGTCCCTGGCAGCTGTCAACGCTTTGTCTTTATGGAGTTGCCGGCTGGACATTGGGGCAGCGATGCTGCTGGTCTTCAGCCACGAGTACTGGAGCTGGGAGACCCTAGGCGCAGTCATGTCCTCCTGGGGCTGGGAGTGAGGTGTTATTGTATGAGGTCTTTGCATTCGGCGCCTTTTCCTGAGCACACTGTTCTCGAGGTCATGCTTTCAGGGTGAGACAGAGCAGCACTTCTGTCCTTCCTGTGGGAAAGTGGTACCCGACCTATGGACAGGCCTTGTTCCCCTCATTAATTCCTCTACTTGTAGGTATCTGCGTCGCGTCCACTTCAGGCTATCGTGAATCATGCAGCTGTGAACATTCTGTGCAGGTCTCTGTGAATGATTCGGTCCTCCTGGGTTGTGTGGTGGCTGTGTGCTCAGTGTTTCAGGGAGTGGCTGGCTGTCCACCACACCTCTGACAGCCGGCAGCAGAGAATCACTGGCCCGAGTGTCTGCTGTGCCAAGGTGCCACACCCTGGTCCAGAGCCGCGGGCCTCTAATGGGAGCAGGAGGATTCAACCAGCTTTTCAGATTTGTTCAGATCTCCTCCTAAAGCCTCCGGTTGTCCACAAAAACCCAAGGACTGAGGCACATGGAGTTCTGACAGGTGTCTTTTTGGTCCTCTCTGGACGTGCCCTCCACACTCAGACTTGCTGGTGTGGGAGGGTGGCAGGCCAGGTGTGGGGCAGCTGAGGTGACACCTGTAGGGTGGCCACGTCATTCTGCACCCCATGTTTGCAGGTTGGTTGACTGGGCCACTTGCTAATCGTCCTTCCGCCTCGTGAGCACCTGCCCTGGGTGGTCCATGCCCACAACTGGCCTGCTCTCAGGCGGCTTGTGATTTGCCCCGCAGACATTACCAAAGTGAGAGATCCCGTGAGTCCTGAGTGGCACCTGGGCATGAAGAAATGGGGGTGGACGGTGTGTTTTGCAAGCATCACGTGGGTCTTTCGTGCTGCTTGGCTGCTCAGGCACATGTGTGCTGGCGTCTCTGCCAGGATCCGAGTGAGGCTGGGTTCCGCATCTCCAATAGGAGCTGTCCTGCTTGTCTTTCCACAAACCCTCTGTTTATTTGCAGTTTCGTGTTTTGAGGGAAATTCTCATTACTCATAGAAGTCCTTTCAGAAACCAGGCGGCACTGGTCTGTGTCTTAAAGGCTTTTGGAGTCGAGGCTAGTGGTTGGGAAGGAAGAATCCGTGTTGGACGTCGACCGAGCTCTGTGGTTTGCTTTTAGCAATTGTTTTGGTATGAAATGATCTGCCTGGGTTTGTGGGAAGTGTCATCAAGTACCTAATTTCCCTCAAAAAATATGACAGATTTATAAAAAGAACGGGGTTTAGTTAAGCAACTCATTTTTTTTTTTAATATTTTTTTTAGTTGTAGATGGACACAATGTCTTTATTTTATTGCTTTGTATGTGGTGCTGAGGATCGAACCCGGGGCCTCACGCATGCGAGGCAAGCGCTCTACCCCTGAGCTACAATCCCAGCCCCAAGCAACTCATTTTTTAAGAAGCATGTCTGTTCTGGTAGAGACCCCTCTCAGGACCGAGAGCGAGTGTGCGTGTGCCCACTGTGGCCCTGAGGAGACCAGCCCAGGCCTGGTTTCCAAGTGAGTGCCAGTGCCCCGTGGACAGGCGGGAACCGCTCTGGCTGTTTTATTTTTACCAACTCCATTGACCCGAGATCTCCTAGTTACATTTATTCACCGCAGAGTTTCCCGCAGTGAGGAAGGGCGGGCCGTGGGTTTGCGGATGGGAAGTCCCTTCCTAGAACGGCATAGTCATCATGGATGAGCCAGACTGGTTTTTCCAATGTCATTTCTCATTTCTGTTCCTGTCTAAATAAAAGACACTCCATGCGGCCGGTTTTCCCTGTGCCCTGCCTGCGGACACTCGCCCCCAAGCTCAGTTCCATGGGCCACTCTCGTGGTCGGAACCACCTAAACAGCTTAGATGCATATGCACTGCAGGAAGTTTAATGCCTAGGTCGATGGGACAGCCCACTCTGTGGATCTTCCTGAAGTTCCGAAACTTCGTCGAGCTTTGTTGCAACAGATACTGAAGCCCTGTCCCCCGCCTTTCCCCTCCAGTTCTTTCATGCCCATCATTTAATACATCGTTGTGGTTAAACCTGTTTAAAACTGTATGCTCGCACTGGATGTCACTCTTATATTTACTCTCTTTTCACTCAGGTTTTGGAAAGTGTATGTACAACAGTGCAGTGGAGTTTAGAGTTTTAAGATACGATTGCTTTTGTGGCAAATGAGAGCAGGGTGTTCTATTTGATCCTCACACATGGCCCTCACCTGTTTGTTCTGCTGTCTGAGGGCCTCTGCAGGTGCTGAGAGGGCCCGGGGCATTCTCAGGGAGGGATCTGAGGCGAGGAAGACCTGGGTGTTGGCTGTGTCCTAGCTGATCAGCGTGACACCACTTTAGACTTCTGCTGGATGCACAGTATCCTTGGTACTTTAGTTGCTGTGCAGTGATTCTGTTCTGCCTGGCGGAGCAGGAGGGCACCTGGAGGGGGAGGGGGAGGTCAGCTTGTCCAGTGCAGGTGTGTGGCTAATGGCCCGGCATCTTTTTTCAAATGAAGCTTGTCATTTTCTGGATGTACTGAGGATACAGATGTTAGAGGGCTCATTGCTGACTCCTCATGTTTGTTCTGTTTAAACCAGGAAGAAAAACTGAGTCATAATTTTGTCTTGTAGCTTTTTAATGAACTTATAATTTGGTTTTTCTGTCTAAGCTAAGCAATTCAAACTAGACAAAACAATGTACCTGTGTCACCTGTTTCTCAGCCTCCTCTCCATTTCTTTTCCATTTGCAGTTTTTTTTTTTCGTTCTTGATAAAATGGAAACTAGAATTTTAAAGTACACAGTATTTTGATGATCACTTGTGGCTTTAGATAAGGTTTTTATGATAACTGGATAATTTGAAGCTACTCCATCCCGTCCCCTATAGTGCTGACGAGAGAGAGATTCGTTCTGTTTCTGGGAGGAAGAGCAAGTGAGGACCACCCCCCGAACTTGTGATGTGCCCCTCAGTCTCGGAGGTCTTCTACTTTCTTGGTTTCTTTCCCAGCTATGAAGAATGTTGTGATCCTGTGTTTTAATGACTATGTCTTTGTCTGTGCTCACCTTACTCTGTGCCGCCAGGTGGGAAGGGCATCGATGTTATTCACCATCTCCATTAATACCATTTGCGTGGTATAGGAGAGGCAGTAAATATTTGGTGCATGAAAAAACACATGTTTAGAAGAATGGACCTAGAGCCGTTCTCACTGAGTCCGTGGAATGTGGACCCATTACGTGAAAATCTGCTTTGCAAAGAAAACTTCACATGCAGGATATCTTAGCAGCACTAAACTTACTTTTTTATTCTAGTGATTCATTTTATTATTCTCTTAACACTTCTTTTTTTAAATCAGGAATTTATTTGCTCACAAGAAATGTCTTGAACTTTGGAGGTCAAGAATCAGCTTATAATTTGAAGATAAGGATCTTTGCCCAGAAAAACATTTAGCCCATTTTAGGTATGTGCCTGTGAGCACGAGACTCCTGGGCCTTGGGGGTGGGTCCTTGAACCCATAGGCTAAGGACCCACATGCAGCAGCCCCACTGAAGTTTTAGAATGAACTTGGAGCCATTGTCCAGGAGGATGACATGAGCTAAAAGTGTCAGGTGCACAGGGGAGCAGATGCTCTCTGCCCAGGGGTCTCATTCCTGTCCCCATTTGGGCTTCTCTATAAATAGCAGGATTCGGAGAGTTGAAAGATGCAGCTCTTTTACTTAAAACTGGGTGAGCCTCCGAACTTGTAATCAAAACCGCAATTATTGTTAGTTTGGCTCCATGTGTAATTAAGACAGGAAAAAAATACCAGTCAGTGCAGTGAGCATCTGGGGAAACTCTGACGCGCAGCTTCCTGGTGGTGACGGTTTATGCACCCCTCCCTGTCTCCTCCGAGGCTGCAGATCCTTATCTTGGCTGTGGAGCCTGTGGGGAGTCTTGTGCCCAAAGAGAAACAACCAGAGTAGGCTGCCTTGTCTTGTCTTGGGGAGGCCCTCCCCCCGAGAGCCTTTCTCTCCTAACTTGCAGGATGTGCCTGCCGTGTTGGCTGGTGGTCTCTAGAGTGCCCGTCATGTGCACAGCCCTCTGGAGCCATGGTAATGACGTCCAGCACCTCCTAACCCGGGAGCTCTGGCAAGCGGCCTCCCGGCCTTCGGCAACCTGAGGATCTTGTCTTCCTGCAGTGTGGTTAGTGGGAATGCAGAGCTGTATTCACAGAAGAGTTGGCTGAGCCCTTGCTGCTTGCATGAGTTGGCCATCCAGCGCTGGTGAAGGTCCAGGGCAGACTCACCAACTGTGCTTACTGTTTTACATTTCCCATCTCAGATGGGTGTTCACAAAGCCCTTGTGAGCTGATGAAAGCCAGCTGATCAGTGGAGTGTATTTCCTTTCTTCTCCCCCTGTGGTTGGATTTGCAGTCTTGCTTTGCCAGCTAGGCAACACCTTGGCTTACCAAGGGCCATAATTAAGGCGGAACCCTTCTGCCTGAACTGTGGTGGACAAGCCACTTTGATTCCCTCATTTGGGTCACGGTTTTTTCTACCGCCTTTGAGGCACTGACCTCGTGGAGGCAGCTAATCTTCCAGTGACCCATTTTGGAGCACAGTGCTTCTCTAGAGCACCCTTTTGATGTCTGTCTGAGTATCTGGTCTCTACGCTGAGTGATGCTGAGTGCCCGTCAAAGGAGTCGCCTGTACATTTGATGGCATTCTACTTAGTGATTGGGTGTGTTGGAAAGGTTGGAAAACTACTTGGAGAATCTCTGGAATTTTTTTCCTTTTGTACCAGGGATTGAACCCAAAGGTGCGTAACCACGGAGCCACATCCCCAGCCCTATTATTTTTTATTTTGAGACAGGGTTTCACTAGGTTGCTTATAGCCTCACTAAATTGCTGAGGTCGAACCTGTGATCCTCCTGCCTCAGCCTCCTGAGCCACTGAGATCACTGACATGCACCATCGCACCCAGCTAGAATTTTTTTCTTGATATGAATATATATAAATAAAACCAGTGTACTGTTCCAGGACTTCATTCTCATGAAAAACTCAGTCCACCTGGACTGACCACTTTATATAGTTACTGTGGTCATGGATCCTGGCGATTCAGTGACGAACTCAAGCTAGGATAGCCATGTGCATTTTAGTCCAGTCGGGTGCCTTTGAGAGTCGGAGGGAGCAGTCTTAACCATTCCTCTGGGTGAGCCTTGGAGTCTGGAACGTCTCAGGAAAGGCTGAGCGGCCCCCTCGCTAGAACAAATATAGTGCCTGTCCTCATCCAGCCCCCAGTCTATGGAGGAAGCTGCGGTAATTCCAGGAACAGGACAACGAATCCCCATTTACAGCTGGAAAAGCCAGTACAGACCGCACAGGAGGATTTGACTGGCTCTGGGTGGGGACGGTCTTCCCAAGAGGCTGAAGATTGTGCTGAGAACCCAGAGTGCAGGGGGTGCGCCCTTGGAGGACTGTGCTCCTCCACTAGGGGCAGTGGGGAGCCCTGCAGGACTGCGGGAGGGCGCCTGTGGGGATGAGCAGGGGTGGCCCCCAGCATCAGAGCGGCTCCTTGAAGAGGCCCCTGTGCTGCCACATACCTGGAGCAGGGATGGAGCAGAGAGGGGTGCAGCAACGTGGCACAGAGGACAAAACTAATCCTGGGGCTTGTGGTTGAGTGGCTTCTGTGGGCCCGACTGGGAAACTTTGGTGACTTCGTGGTAGTGATAGCAGAGGCAGAGAGGTGGAGGGACATCAGCAGTGCCTGCGGCCAAACCCAGCAGGACCTGGGAGCGGACTCCTGGGGGACGGGAGGCTGTTCAACGCTTGTATGCCACCTGTCATGACAAAGGCCCTGTGGCGTCCAGCAACCTGTTTTCAAAACAAATGACAGGAGTATTGGGCAGAAACCACAGCGGAGGTGAAGCTGGCTCATGGCCCTGCGATGGCTCCTGAGAGTCAGGATCCCAGGACGTGGCAGTCTCCGGGCACACTGGGCCCCGTGCTGTGTGGAGAGCAGGCAGCACAGGCCCCAGGTCCCTGTGAAGGGAGTACCGGCCTTCAGATCCTCCCATAGCAGCTGGCCTGCCGTGTGGTCCTGGGCAGGACGCTGGGTCCTGGGCTTCTCACCTGACCTCTCCTGCCTGGCCTGCCGGGCAGCCTCTCTGAGGTGTCGCTTCAGATACCAGAGCACTGGTTTTCTAAATAACACCTTGTGCTGGAGGGGCAAGGCTGGTCATCAGGATCAGAGCACATCTGGGACAGAGACCCACTGGGTCATCACGTGGCTGCTTTGTGAGGCTGCTGCTCGCACTAAAGTGATGCCGTGGGGCTTACACACTGAGAGTACAAACCCTCGGGCCACGTGAGCGGGTGTTGACACCAGTAACCCAAGCCCACCTGTCTTCACAGGGCTGGAGGCTGTGAGTGGGAGAGGTTTTCTGCCCACACGTGGCTGAGCATCAGGCCGACGGCAGGGTTTAGGGGCACACGTTTGCCCCGGGGTGCGATAGTGTGGCTCGCCCCCTCCATAGGCCCTGGATCCTTGCTTCGTCCATTCTGCTTATGGTTTTTTAGCAACGGTTCAACAGGCCTATCTCTTGGTGCTTGACAAACCTTCGTTCAGAGGGAATACTGGGAAGATCAAGATTTGTATTAACAAGCAAAAGCCAATCTGTACTCTAAACGCCAATTCTATGGCATTTGAAAGTTTTTACGATAGTATCTTGAACATTCATCCAAAAATATTGTTTCAAAGGAGTTCAAGGCCAGCCTGGGCAACGTAGCAAGACCCCATCTTAAAAAAAAAAAAAAAAGGAGCCGAGACCCTCCTACTTTCCCTGGGTTTCCCTTTCCTTCTTTTGCTTGGTCTTTATTCTTGACTAATTATGAATTTCTGCCCCAGTTTAGACATGGAGATGCAGCTTCTGCTAGCGCTCCTTTTTGACTGAAAGGAGACAAGGAGGACGATGTTGGAGGTTTTCATTGTTTGCGTCCTGCCCTGTCTTCCTCCCGATTTTCTTTCACTTGAGCTGGGCATTCCTTTGAAGCAGGTCCATCCGGCTCAGCTCCTCTATCCTGAGCCTGGCATTGATGGCCAGGAGTGTAGGGTTTTACCCATGACAAGCTGTGTCCAGATTTTGCCATCTCATTGCGGGATTTGGGGGTGAGAATGGCAGGCTGTGTCCAGAGGTGATTTTGGCAGCTCTGGTTACTGCTTGCCGATTCACTCCTTTACTAAGTGTTGAGTCACGGTTTATGTTAAATGTGATTAATTTGTTCCATTCAGTTCCTAAAACCTTTCACACTGAATTGGGCATGGTAAACTGTGTTTGCCATAAAACATGTTCTTGGATTATCATCCAACATGAGATTGCACAGCCCAAAGATTTATTTGAGGGCACTAGGCTTAGTTTTTGAAATTAAAAAACAGAGCTAGCATTCAAAATTACTTGTTAAAATTCAGTACAGAGGCCTGAACCCAGGGCCTTGTGCATGCTGGGCAAGCTCTCTAGTACTGATCGGAATAACTTCTCACATACCAGTTATGATCTACGATGGAAAGATCAGTTTTGATTTAATTCCTGGAAAAGGCATGTAGTTTCAACATTATCTGTACGATAGGTAGAAAAAGCCAGTTTTTTGAGGTCTGTGAGTCTTTCTTAGGATTTCCTGGTCAGTGAGGATTTCTAAGCTAATGCTTGCTGTGAAGGGTCACCACGAGGGACACTGAGTCTTCACTTGTGCCTCACACATGGTTTTGTTGGCTCCTGCAGCATGCAGGCCAGTTGCTGGACATTTGCACATGACAAGCAGAACCAAGTTCTTGCCCCCATGGAGCTTATAACCTATGTAATTTTACAGCAGAGAGTGTCACCCCTGGCTGCACATGACGATGACCCGGGGGCTTTGAAAACACTGAGATGCCCATGCTGGGAGGCTGTCCTCCAAGATTTGGATAGCTGGTCTGAGGTGGGGCTCCTGGGAGGTTCTGTTGGGCAGCTGGGGTTGAGACCCACTGCTCTGAAGGTGGGGTGCTTCACCAGCATTTACACACGTGGGTGATGGCTGTTTAACACCCAGGAGCACAGAGACGAACTGCTCCATCAGCCCTGGGTCCAACAACGTTGATGATGAGTCTCAGAACAGCATGTGCCTTCAGAGATCCGGGTGTATGGACCGGACTGTATGGGCTACAGTCCGTCTGTCACCTTAGGCTAGGCACTTTACAATGCAGAACTTGGTATTCTTGCTTGTGAAATAAGGGGTCTGGTTAAATGTGGTGAGGGAGCCCACCAGCACTAGTGTCCTGCTGTTGGACAGCACGGTGACTTAACACCCTGGTGCACGAGTCATCTGCTAGCAGAATAGCTGCCGGCGTTTCTGCCCTGTCCCCCTGCCCCACAGCTGGACGGATCAGTGATAGCCATTTGGCCAGGGCCTGCCACCTTGTCTGCTGGCCAGCACAGAGCTGGCTCATCCTGAGAGGAGGATGGCAAGGCCCCCATCTCTGGCCGGGTCCCAGCTCTGTCCCCAGGGGTCCAGCGGCACTGAGCTCCTGTCCTGGGGCAGCTGTGAGGTTGCCTGCTGGTTCCTCATCGTTTCTCCTTCCTTTCACTCTCATCAGTGGTTTCTGCCCTCTTGCCACCCCAAGGGCTTCTGGGATGAAGCTTTTCAGCAACCCAGGGGCAATGCCAGAAATGGACAGGGGTCCCCAGGAGAAGAAAGGTTGAGCAGTGTTGTGGAAGGAAGGAATGAAGAAGGTCCCAGTTCTGTTCCACCAGGGCTCTGTGGCCTGACCCAGGGCTGCTGGGAATGGGTCGCTACCCCATGGGGGTGGTGCAATGAGAAACAGACTCGGTGGAAGAAAGGCTTTGAGGAGGCGGAGGGCGGCGGTGCAGGCAGTGCCTGGAGCAGGCCTTCAGAGACGGCCCACTTTGAGATGTTTGCTCTCCAAGTCAGAGAATAGTCACAAAGCCTCCTGTTTGTGTGCAGTCCCCCTGAGTGGACGCTGCTTTACTTGCATGGACTTCAAGTTCCATAGCCTGAGTTTTCTCCCAATGGTCATTATTTTATTCTCACAATTTCCAATGATTTGCCGCCTGGATCATCTCAGTCATTCAAACATGTATTTTTAGAAATAGTTCCATTTTTTAAAGAGGGTCTGTTGAAAATATGGGCAACAGCTCTCTGTTCTAAGAGTGAGGGATCTGGGGACTGTTTCTCTTTGCATTCAGTGAAGAGCAAGAATTGGGTCATGCATGGAAATGATTTGGCTGGCTGGTCTCGTCTCCGCTGGCACATCCTGAAACGTTCCGCTGTCTCCCACTCTCTGGATTGAGCAGGCAGCGGGGTGTCAGGAGTTCAGGGCTGAGGGAAATTGGCCCTGCAGTGAAGATGCTTGTATCTGGACTCCACAAAGCCTGACTCAGACAGAGTTTTCTATTCCTGGATATCACTCCTGAAGATAAGGCTTCACAGACACAGTCGGTGAGCTGAGGAAAGATAAGGTAGAAGAGAAGGAAGATGGGTCCGTCAGGAGGCAGGATGTGCAGAACCTCTTGCCGCTCTTTCTGGTGCCCCTGCACCTCTTGCTGAAGTGTGTTGGGCTTCCCAGCCCATTGGGACGTCAGTATCCTTCTCTCTCCCAAAGCCATTCACAGATTCAATTGATGTGAGGCAAACGCCTAGGGGTTTTGATAGATTTTACTGCTGCGAAGATGTAGGATGATTTCCCTTGCTTTCTAAATTTCTCTATTTCTTTAGGGGAAAGAAAGATCACCTACTGCTGCTCGTGCATGTGACATTGGACCATGATGGGGTTTGGGTATGAAGTGCCCCCTGAAAAGCCCACATGTGGAAGCATGATGTCCAATGCAGCAGGGTTCAGAGGTGAAATGATGAGATACGAGAGCTGTAACCCCAGCCATGGATTGATCCGTTAGATGGATTGATAATTTAAATGGATTACTGGGTAGTCAGTGTAGGCAGGTGGGGTGCCGCTGCAGGAAATAGGTCACTGTGATCGTGCCCTTGGGGATTTTATTTTGTCCCTGGCTCCTTGCTCAGTCTCTGCTTTTTGGCCAGCATGAGCTAAGTAGCCTTCTTCCACCATGCCCTGCCGCCATGATGTTCTGCCTCACCTCGGGCCCAGAGCAACAGAGTCAGCCGCCCGTGGATGGAACTTAGGAAACTGTGAACCAGAATCAACCTTGCCTCGTCTGCATTGTGCTTGACAGGAGTTTTTGTCATAGCAGTGTAAAACTGACTAATACAGACCACAAGTCTCTTGAATAATCACAAGTTTTTCTGGAGTTACCCAGATCCCATATATTTGAGATTTCTTTTAAAAGGTGTAAAGTTTGTCATTTTAATAAAGTAAGAATGGAGTATACAATATGGTTCTTTTTAAAAACAAGTTGAATAGAATTTAGAGAATCATGTTCAGTGGAAAAATGAGTATTTTTAAAAGATGATTTTTTAGTTGGTGTTACGAACCCAAAGCAAGCATAGTCAAGGATCTTAGATAGAATTCCTACTCGGGTGCACTAGGCACTGAGGGGATCACCAGTCTGTTGTCTTCTAGGTGACCCTTAAGAACTACAGAAGCTGAATGGAGAGCCACTGGGCCTTGGAGGGTCCCTGGAAGAGATTGGGTGCTCATTGGGGCCTTGGTTCCTCTGTTTCACCTGACCACCTGTCCATGAGGAAATGGTGGTTTAGTCAGCTCGTAGAAACTGGGAAGAGTTTCAGACCAGTGGTCAGGTCACTGTGTCAGCAGGCAGCTTCTTGGTTTCCCTGTTCAAGAATCAATTCTCCACCCTCGAACATCTTCCAAGTGTGATGAGCTGTCTGATGGCCTAGGCTTATGGTGTGTTCTGGAAGGTCCAACCTAAGGGTGACTGGCTGGATACATCCATTCATTCACTGACTTTCTCATTCTATATTTTCAGTCCATTGATTTCATTGCCTTTTTTTTTTTTTTTGCATATGGTATCTTTTTACACCAAAGCAATGAGCCAGTTATTTAACTGTTGCTGGATATAGGGCATGGGGAAGGTTCCCGGGTCTCTGCTCCCTGGGGAGTCACACAGGGTCACACAGGTCCAAAGTTTTGCCAACCAGGAACACTCACCGAGGCTTTGGTGTCCAGGGTATGTTTTTGGAGTCATGTATTTTCAGTGGGAGCTGCCTAGTATCAGTACTTGGATCCCAGTTTTTCGTGTTAGGTGGAAAAATGGATTTTGTTATAAGGTCAAGGTGCTGTGAGTCTTGTGATAGTGGATTGTCCCAGGTGGTGTAGGATCAAGGAGAACGTGGATGCCTTTCCCCTGTGGTGGCCAGAGAGGCTTCCTAAGGTAGACAGAAACTTGGTTTCTGTCTTTCCAAACTTGGTTTGGAAAGATATCAAAATCAGAAAAACAGTTGTTTTTTTAGAAAGACAGGTGGAAGGAAACAAAATAGTCTTACATTGAATCCATAATTTCTTATTTCCAAGTGATTTTTTAAAATCTGAATGGTCACACCTGGGTCCTTGTTTTTTTCGTGTCTGTATTTTTCAGCACGTTGGACGTGTAGCTTATGAACAAGGGTGGTGATTTGCACAAGTTGAGGTGGAGTTGAAGCTTTTGGCTTTAGTGTGTTTTCTTTTTTTTAATATTTATTTTTTAGTTGTAGGTGGATAGAATATCTTTATTTTATTTATATGTGGTGCTGAGGATCCAACCCAGTGCCTCACGCGTGCTAGGCGAGCATGCTACCACTGCGCCATTACCCCAGCCCTTTAGTGTGTTTCCTATGTGACATCTTGTCTTCCCACTTGAGGATGTTTCCAGGAGCGTGGCCATCATACCCCACATTGCGTCTCACTCTGGGCCACGTCGGACAGCTCTCCTCCTGTGTGTGTATTTGCAGTAGTTACCATCAGGATGAGAGTTGACTGGTGTCCAGCTGAGTTCGGACTTTGGAAATTGGGATGCGAGATCTTTTCCCTGCAGTGGTCTTCTGTAAATGTCAGATGCTCTTTGCTGAGCAGGTCAGATGTTAAACTTCTCGATGGCTCCTCCTTGCCAGGACAGAGTCCTCCTTCTTCCCTGCGGCTCCTGCGCTGTGCTCAGTGAGTTCTCCGTTTTGGTGCCCTCGGGGAGCCTCCTCTGTCTCCCTACAGTGTGCCTTCCACAGTTCTCCAACGTTCCCGACCACATCCTCACTGTGGTTTTCCATCCATCCCTACAGCTCTGTGGGGAGGAGCCATGTGTGATTGCTTTCCCAGCACCTGCGTTGCCCTGGTAACCCAGACACTAAACACTTGTCAAGAGGGTGCGTGGATGAAGCTCACTCTGGGCTTTCCTGTACATAGTCTCACTAGAGGCTTAAAACCATGTAGTGCAAACGCTGGATTCAAACAAAGCTCTTACAGATATTTTTATGAATGTTTCCATAACATATTCAGAGCTTTTGGGGCCACAGGTATATTTTAAAATCAGAAGCGAGGAGTTTACTGGAATTGCAGGGACAGGCGAGGCGGGCACTGAGGACAGCAGGAAGCAGTTTGATTTGACTGTAGTCAGTTCAGAGGGTAAAGCTTTGTTATGATCAGTTAATCCCCCTGAACCCCAAGTTCCGGCAGTTTCAAAACTCTATTCCCAGTGTGTAAGGGCCGGGGCCCAGGAGTCCACAGTCTGCAGAGCTCACACAGAAGCTGCCTTTGCTTTCACTGTTCAGGGCAAGTTAACCCTTCAAGGGCAGCACCTGAGAAGGGGAGAGCTGCTTCTCCCCTTTCCGTCCTCCCCTGCCAGCTGCTACCATGGAGCCCAATTAGTAACCTTCTCTGATCTCTGAAACATAAACGTCTCTGTGAAGCTCAGGCCCAAGGCCAGAGTTCTTGTTAAAGGCTCCATGTTCCCTACCACACTTTGCATCTGCAAACACACGTCTGTAAACAATTATATTGGTACTGCACTAGATAATCCATAAATGTTTGTGGATAAACTAGTAAAGGGGTGCTCAGCACCTGGAGTGCTGATCTCTTCCAGGCTGGTGGCCAACTAAGATAGAGCAACAGGAAATAGGAAGTTTAACCTCACTGGACTCTTGTGTGGAGACTCTTGTGCTGTGAGTCCTAAGATCAATTACGGTGCAGATTTCTGGAGAAGCTTAATCAAGATTTTCTGTGGAGGATGGGATTCCTCTACAGAACGAGGGAAGCAACTTCAGATTGATTCCATTGTGTTCGTGAGTTAGTTTTCTTCTTTAAATAAATTAATTAAAAATGTAGTTGCTGATAATTATGCACCGGGCATGGGAGCAGCCGCAAGTGTTTAAATGGAAAGCAGCATCCTCCACCCAGGGTTCCTCAACTCACCCACTGGATAGGTTAACATTTCAGTAAGAAAGAAATATGTGTTTGTGCCGATCAATCCCACCGTGCTAGGAAAAGCAACCCCACTGACTCAGTTGAATTGGGCTGAGAACGGGGGCTCACACCGGATGAACTGTGTTTTAAATGTGCCGAGGGGCACCGCGTCCCTGCAGTGTGAGCTGTTACCTGTAACCTTCATCCTCGCTGGCCCATCCCCAAAGAGGCTCAACTTTGCTTCCCCTCTTTCCAAAGACAGCGGCTCAGAAGCGATGCTAATTTAAGCCCTGCTCGCTGTCTAGATGCTGCACCTGGGAGAAAGGAGGTTCAGGAGTTCAGGTGCAGAAACTGCTTAGGCAGAAGAATCTGCTGCTGTGGTTGCAGGTCTAGGCTGGGAGCTGTGACTTCTGGATTTCCATTGTGACCGAAGGGCTGCCCGTGGCCGAGCCAGAGCGCCAGGCCTGCAGTGAGCCTGTCTAAGAAGCTGACAGGCTTCTTTGACAGTCGTCATCTCCTGAAGAAGGCCTTGCCACTGCAACTAGAACTTTCTGTGTTGGAAAAAGTTGCTCAGAGAAGCTTAGGCGAGGCCTTCGCAGCTACATTCTCCAACACAGTAATCCTGGTTACGTGTGGATCTTGGACCCTAGAAACATGCCAGCCCCAATGGACCTGTGCTCTAAGTGTAAAATTCACATCTCATTCGTATGTTTAGTATGAAAAAAATGTGAAATGGCTTATTAATAGCTTTCAATGTGGATCAATGTTGAAGTAATATTTTGACATATTAGCTTAAATAAGATAATAAAATAGATTTTACCTATTTTGTTTTTTTCCTTTTTAATATGACACCTGTAAAATTTAGCTATACCTACTATCTCATTTTATGCCTATCAGACATGCCGCTGTAGAGACTCTACCAGAAATCCACATGAAACTTTTCCAAATTGCATTTTTGATTTTTGGTACTTATTTTGGAAAAAAAAAATCAGATCAGATATGGAATTAAAACCTTGGAGTTTCTCAGTTAGTCTCTTAGTAACTGGCAGCTTACATGTAGCAATGAAAACAAGAATAGAAATTTTCCCAGTTGTAAAAAAAAAAAAAATTCTAGAAACCAAGAGCTTTGCAAAGCTCAAAACTCATTGTATTAACTTTAAGCTCTATGCTAAGTTTCTGCCAGAACAAAAATATTCTGATGTCTGGTCAAACTTCTTTGCAATGCCAAGGGATATGATAGAATTGGCACAGGATAAGATTAATTTGGTTGGGATCCACAGATGGAGCAGGGTGAACGTGCAGGACCCTCAGCCCCTGCAGTGTCATGCCGTGGGCCTGGGTCCTCCTGCACCCTCACTGTGAGTGGCAGCACGTCAAGAACCCTCCTGGAGAACCCCACTTCTATGCAGTAAAAGAAAAGCAGAAACCCAGGAATGGAATGCGTGGGAAGGCCACCTCTACACACAGGAGAATTGTTTGGCATTTTCTTTTTCTGTGTGTAGGATCATGGGGAGGGGTGTGTGCTTGGAAAAAAGTTAAATGGGGTTTTCCACAATTTTTTTTTTCTTTCAGCCGAGTTGTAGGATATTTTCCAACCCCACATTTTCCAGTAATCTGAATTCCAAACTCTCAGCAAGGAGGCACTTTTTTTGTGTGAAAGGTGAGTCAAAAGCAGGAACCTTAAGTTTTGTCGGTCACATGATGCTGGCTGTTGTAAGATAATAATAGCAAGAGGTTCATTTGTTCCCCCATTGGTGGTCGGAAGGTTCGGACTGCTCCGCTCCCGCCGATTGCTGAGGCCCAGAATTCAGAAGCCTGGCTCGGATACACTGTGTGGAAAATGCACTCGGGAGCGCTTGCTAAATGGGTTATAAATAGCATCTGCCTGACGATGCTGGAATTTTCTCAGCTTCTGGAGACATGGAAGCCTTTGTTTTGTGGGTCGCTGCCCTCCCCCCACCCCAAGTTTGAGTCATGCCTAGAGCCTGAAAAACTAATGAGGTTGCTGAAACTTAAAGTGGAGCTGGGAGGTGGTGAGGGGAGTGGATCCAAAGTGGATCCAAAATGCCCAGCCTGCGCACTTTGCGTCTCAGTGTCTGAACCTGGAATTTGCTTTTTTCTTTCAGTAGGACCCAATGAGACCTAGGTTGAAGTGTCCAGAAATCAAGGTTAGTATCAGGATCCTGACTTCTCCATTTAAATAGGGAAAAATAGTTATTCACAAAAGGAAAAGTGCAAACTGGATTTTCTTGATAGTGTCCCTCCCTCTCTGTCTGTCTTATCGACATGGTTTGCTTACATTCTGAGTCTGTATATGACAGTTTGCACGCCTAACCTGTGTCTGGCCTGCTTCCGCTGGTGCCCGGCTCTGAGTGAAGCTGAGTTAGCCGGCCCCTGGTGTAGGACATGCTCCTGTGCAGCGCCTGCTATCGGACGGATAAGCAAAGACACAGTTCCTTGCTTGAATTTTCTTCCTTCACCCAACAAGTATTTCTCTTTCTGTTCCTGCTCCTCTTGGAGGTGCTGGGGAAATAAAGTTTAAAAAGTGACACATCTCTACCTTCACGGAGCGGATGATGTTCCTTTGGAGAAAAGAGACTGGATCTGACCAAGCCAAACAGAAACTGAGCCCTGGGAGGCGCATCTGCTGAGTTGGAGGATCGCGGGGGTGGGGGCTGTGTGTCTCAGCCTGTGCTTCCCCTGCGCTGAGGAATGGTGACTAAGTCATTTTCCAGGTTTTGACCCCACGTCCCCACACAGTGCTTGCTCTTCCTAGTCGCTTCCTCATTTTCTGATTTTTTCTTTTCCAAGTTCTCCTCATCCACCCCCACCTCCTGAGGACCTGGGTGGTTCACAGCTCTCCTCCCTTCCCTTCCAACAGCCTTTCTGCTTTCCTACACTGACGCTCTTGGGTACCGCATGTAATGGCATCTTGAGCTGTGGTTTTTGTCTCAGCTTCAGCTGCTGCAACAGAATACCATACACTGAGTGGTGTAAACAAGAGACACTGAGTTCTCACAGTTCGGATGACTGGCAAGCTTGAGCCCAAGCTCCGGGTGCCAGCAGATGGGATCCCCCCTGGGCGCTCTCTTCCAGGTTCTCAACCTTGCGGCTGCTCCTTGCCTGGTCTTTCCTGGGGGCCAGCAGATCTCTGCGCCCTCCTCTTCCCAAGAGGATGCTGACCTCACCCCGAGGGCCCACTCTCATGACCTCAGCTATATCTGATGACCTCCTGAAGGCCCCACCCCCAAACACCATCATGTTGGGGATGGGGGCTTCAAAGTGGGAATTGGGGGAGGACATAAGCACAGTCTTTTTTGCTTTTCCTTTTCTTCTATAAATATGGGCTTTAGTTATTTTATTTCTTTAGAAACAGGGTCTTTCCCCAGACCTCATCTTCTCTAAAAAGCCAGCATTTTGTGGTCTGCACTGAAGTGTGGACAGATGTTGGCCTGTTCTTCTATTTGGGACCTTTCCTCTCATTGGATCCCTCGTAGCACAGCCCGATCACTGAGCCTGCCTTCCTAGGAGTGCTGATGGTCCCCTGTGGTTTCTTTTGTGATTCACAGTATGCCCTGCAGCCTGTGTGTTGGTTAGCAGAGTGGCCAGTGTATGGACAAAGGCCATGGCTGACAGTGTCCCAAGGATACGCAGGCCTGAAATCATCCCATTTCAAAACAGTTACTACATTCATGTCAATGGCTATGCAAAGGTCAGAACAGGAGGAGCAACGTTACTTGTGGCTCAGTGAGAGATTTGATAGTCAGAGTCTGTCGGCCTTTGTCAAAGCCTGGTCCTGCCAATGGCTGGGCCAGACCAGGAACCGTCCAGAGAGAGACAGCAGAAAGAAGAGGATCTGGCGGTGCCCCTGAGACAAAAGCCCCACACTCCCCTGGGAAGGCGTCTCTTGTTCTTGCTGCGTTTCAGCAGGAGCTTCCCCGTTTCAATCCACTTCTTCACGAGGGTGGCTTTTACCAGGACATGTTGATGGCTGAGGCCCGGCAGGTAGGGAGGCGGGTCCTTAGGACTTGCTGGGTAGGTCTGGTGACCAGGCCTCTCAGGTCCACGTTCAGCCTTCATTGCCTGCTCTGTGCAGGTGATCTGGGGCCCTTCCAGGGCACGGTGTGAAGCCCGGTGAAAAGCAGGTGCTACGGAGACCGGAGGAGGAAGGTGTTTCCTTCTGCGGCTGGTGTGCACGCTACCTGGCTTCTGCAGCATCCCGGCTGCACCCAGTGCTTTTCTAGGACCCGGCCGCTGCAGTGCACGGTGGCCAGGCTGCACCCAGTCCTCAGTCGCTCCCTTTACTGACGTTCCTCACTGGGCTGCTCTGTAGTAGAGCAGCTCTGCTGAGATGTCTTCTGTGAGCCGCTTTCCCTGGCAGCCTAGAGGACGGATTCCAGCAAGTTCCTCAGGCGAAGCACCACCTCCCCTGCCTGCCTTGAGCCTGGGGTGGATCTGAGCCTGGTACTGGGGGCTCTCCCTGGGCACTGTATCTCAGAACTAGGGGCATGGCTGCTCCTTGTGTCCGCTATCCCTGTGTTCTTAAAGGTTCTTTAAGACTCTCTTGACTTCTTCTGTTACAGTTCATAATTTTATGTAGTAAAATTCCGTCTTCAAGCTGCTGTGTGCTGTCCCCTTCCGACTGGCCCCCATGCAGGGTCCCATCAATAGAATCAGGTTCTGTCTTGTATTGTGTGCTAGTTAGCTTTCTGTTACTATAATAAATAACTGAGATAAACTGACATATAGAGAGAAGAGGTTTATTTGTGTTCACAGTTTAGCAGCTTTAGTCTATGACTGACTGGTCTCATTGCTTTGGGCCCATGGTGGCACATGGTGGGAGGAAAGCGTGGTGGAGCAAAGTGCCCATCTTACAGGTGGGGACAAAAGAGGAGAAAGAACAGACTGGGTCCCACAGTTCCCTTCCAGGACCTGTCCCCAAGTCACCTCAAACCTCCCATTAGGCTTCATCTCTTCCAGGTTCCACCACTTCTTAATAGAGCCTTTAAAATATGGCTTTTCAAAAATGTTTCAGATCTAAACTCCTGCACTTTGCAAGAGACGTGTGGGTAGAGGAGGGGCCCAGTGGGCCAGTGTAGAGGAGTATGGAAGGAGAAGGTGCTACCTGGATCCGAGCAGGCCAGGGAACCAGGCAGACCTGGAAGCCTGCGGGGCCTGGGGTGCAGGAGCGTGGCTCCGATGCCCCCTGACGCAACGGTTGCCCAACGCTGTTATCTGGCAAGCTGACATTTCTGCGCTGCCTGGAGCTGTGGGTGAACCAACTCCTGGGGACCCACCCATGAGTGGCCTTTCAGCTTCTGGGGCCTGGCTGCAGAGCCACAGCAGCTGCGTGGATGATCACAAGCCCTCGAAGGGATGCATCAAGCCTGGCTTCCTCTGCCCTCGCGTCTTGTGATAAGGCTGCCATTGGTCGGTCTTTGTTCCTCTTTCTGTGTGACTCGCGCAACAGCAGGGGCTGGGCAAGTGTGAGACCCAGAAAGGAAGAGCAGGCCCGGATGAGGCGCTTTGAGGGTCACCTGGCCGCCAGTAACCACAGGTGAGGTCAAGCGCTTTGCTCCCCAGAGTGTGCACCTTGTTAGACGCAAATGCAGAGACAGGCTCTCCGACCCCAGTCTGTGAACTCGCTAATGGTGGATTTCTTACACTTGTACCTAACATTCATGCATCTTGGGAAAATGTAGTGTGTGTTCTATTAAATAATAGTTGCTAAATACACAAGAAAAGTGAATGGGGAAATGCTTTGAGTGGCTGCATTATTGTTTGGTACAGTGTGACGTGTGTGGAGATGGAGGCACAGGCCGTGGGTGGACGGCGGATGAACTGCTACAAGCTGCGCTCCAAGGAGCCAGCTCAGTCCAGGGTCAGTGAACGGATTACGATGGTTGCCGCCCAGCCGCCTCCTGCCTGTGCCTCCCCGGGGGAGCCAGCGCCTGACTCCAACAGCACATTCAGGCTGGATTTGTACTTCACAGGAAGCCAGCAGGGAGGATGTCAAACCGCAGGTCATCTCTGGAGCCCACCCTGTGGTCTTGATGATCTTGTGAGACCTGTGCAGGCCCTGTGGGGGCTGGGCCCACGTGGGTCAGTGCTGCATAGTACTTCACTATGGCAGCCTTGGGGTCTCTCTGTCCATTCGACGGATGGTGGGCCTTGGGGAACTTCCCTGGTTTGAAGCCATTTAACAATAATGAGGCTCTAAGCACTTGCTACATTACAATCATATTTAAGATTCTTGAAGATGAGGAGATGGCAAAGGTCAGGTCACAGGCACCAGCCGAGAGCTGGGCAGAGAACACACATGCCTTGTTATCTTGGTCTGGCTCTGCTTGTCCCTGACCTGTCCCCTTTTTGGCATCAGGCACACTGATTCTGGTCTTCATGGGGTGGGATGATGGGTGCTCTGCCTGGCGCTAGACACAGCCACTTCGAGAATGGAGGTGGCTGTTACTTTATAATCTGGACGCTTATCGCCGTGGTGCGTGGTGTCCTGTTGCTCCTGCAGTTTCCTTTTCCGGGGGCTCACACAGGCTTGATCTGTGGACTGAGGTGTTGATCCTCACGCCCCCGTCTGCACCCCCCACTCACAGCTGCCTGTCACATTCCAGCATGGGGGACGGATCGCACAGGGTCCCCACTCTCCGTCATTCCTGGGTTCCCCTCTGAGGCCTTGCCGAGGACCTCACTGCTTTCTCATTCGCCTGGCAGGTCTCTGTTCTGCTCCACGTGGCCCCAGTGCAGAGCCCTTGGAATAAGGGCCTCGGGCAGTGTTTCTGGAAGTTTGCCGTTTATCACTGCGAACAGTCCGTAAACCCCTAGTGACGAGTGTGTGACACCTGTGGAAATAGGGAGTGAGGCTTGGGTGCTGCTGGCAGGACCCCTCAGTCTGTGTAGAGGTGACGACTGAGCACACGGCTCCGGGACTCGCGATGCAGCTGGTGTCCCTCTGTGCTGGCATTCATCAGCTCTCGTCCCCTCATTTCACAGGGGCCTCGGGCGCTGGCATCACCTCTGCCTGCTCCAGCACAGCTGTCCTGCCCGGGCCCCCAGGTCCTCGTGCTCTCGTCCACTGCTGCCCGCAGCTCCTGTGGCAGGAGCTTGGCAACGTGGAGCTTTCCCTCAGGGCTCCAGCAAGCACTCCTGTGCAACCTGTGAAGCGTCCTGAGGGTTCGGGGCCACAGAGACAGGCCACATGTCCCCAGAGCATGCGGGCATGCAGAGACAGGCCACGTGTCCCCGGAGCATGTGGACATGCAGAGACAGGCCATGTGTCCCCTGAGCATG